>BSXT01001448.1:0-63792 GCA_030267785.1 Phytophthora fragariaefolia
GTCATACACGAGGAGGAAAACCCGTTGGACATGCATCGGCACGTCAACCGACAAAACCCCCTTTGAGCGTACGCGTCCCACACGCGCGCAGCTCGTCTTGTCTCACTTATTATTGTACTTCAACTGAGTGAACTGCAGCACTATCATAAGTGCATCACTGCTCCCAGCAGCTTTCTCTCACGTCGAAACCAAGACTCGAGCTCTACCGGTTCGACTCGTTTAACTTTCCGCTACATCTCCATCACACCGTGATGTTAGTGTCGCTCGAACCATGTCCTGGTAGCAGCGGCGCCCTTTGCAGCCATACACCTGCTGCTTCTTCGGCAGAACTCCGACTGATGGGACGCTTGCATGGTTAAGGCCACTGAGTAAGTGCTCAGGTATAACCCATCAATACATTGTGGTATTGCATCGAAAATCTATTTGTCTGTTTACATTATTTCGATATCCCATTGACGGGTTGTTTGGTGTGATGTTCAATTATCTATTCTTTGCAATAGCAGTAGATAGCAATGCAATATTCGGCTGGCCTGTGGCCACCGCACTAATTTGAGCAAATGCAATACATGTTCAACCCCCGTCTACTTGTAGTCCGGAATGTAACACGTCGCTATCGCCTAAAATTGAGCGGGTTACAGCCACCAATGCGGGTGGCTGTCGTTGAGTGTAGATCTCAAATATGGTACATGTATTTCAAATAGAGAAAGCATAATCGTTCCGACAACCAATTTTTCCGTCAGGTTTTGAATTACTAGTCAAGTTTTTATTGCTTTTGAACTTTCGTACTTGAACATTGTCACTCCCTACAGCACAAAGACAACGCCCCAATTTAACAACCAGTTCCACCAGCTATCACCAAGCACGAGGTACTGTCGAAAACAGCAAGAGTATTCACCGTAATTGACCAAATGAGCGAAAACGCCAGGTAGAATATGGTGACACCGCCTAGAATCGTGCTGAAGCCACCTGTACGAGCAAGTTCCTGCGTCTCCTCCTTCTGACGCGGCAACAAAAAGAGAAAACCCCACGAAAAAATGGTCATCGCGTACGAAATAATGATCGTGTAGGTGATATCCATGCGTACAGAGTGATCATCGGTCTGCACGCGAGCGTTTGTAATGTTGAACGGTCCATCAATGAGAAGAGTAAACGTTGTCGCGAACGGTGTAGCCAAGTTGCCAACTGTGGTTACCAGACCATACACAGCACCTTCGTTACCAACTCCAGCAATTTCGACGGTCATAAATAGTGCTATTATCCAGGCGACACCACTTGGAATTTGTACAGCGATAGGAGGCCCAAGCCAGAACCACTGGTTACGGAACACATCCCAGACAGTAATAAGCGCCACTGCACAGTCAACGATGATAACAACAATGCCGGTGAAGACAATCATTCCCCGCCAATTCCAGTGAAGGCCGTACTTCGAGGTGACCATGATACCGATCATGAAACATACGTGGCCCAATACGTCGTTTAATGTGCTGTTGATCGGGGTAACACCGACCATGTACGACTGCACAGGAGAGCTAGCTGTGTACGAGATGCCTGAAAAAATGCCGGCAAAAAAATGATATGCGATAATCTGGTACACGACACGCTTGCACAGCAAGTCCCAGAAGTCCTTAATGTACTTGCGGAAGTCGACACGCTCGGCCTTCTCCTCCTTGATAAAGAGCCACGCGATAGGAATAATAGGCACAGTCAGCACGGTCATAATAATCATGAGCTGCGGAAAACTCAGCGAAAAGTCGAAATCACCGCCGTAATCCTCGCCGTTAAAGCAGAAACCAACCAGCAATTCGCCGAAGATGACAAGTACCGTTCGCACCGTGTAAATGGCCGATTGCGTTTTGCCCCGTTTCGCCAGTGGTTCTTGTTGCGCCAACTCGCATACAATACTATCAGAGCACACATCTGACAACACGTAGCCCACTGCAGCAAAGAACATGATGACAATGTACTTGGCGCCTTCGCCAGGAGCGCTGTAGTTGATGCGAGCCTCAATCTCCGGGGTATAGTCAGACGTGTCAACATCACGGTCCGAAGCAACGGTGTAGTAAGGCTTGCCGATGGGCATAATGGCCATGATCAATAGCATCAATATGCAAACAGTCCAACCGATCATCATGTAGGGTCGACGACGGTAACCTCGGATAGGGAAACAATCCGACAAAATACCGAAGAACACTTTGAAACTCCAAGGCAACACCACAAGCTCCTTGGCGGCGGCAACCTGTGCACCACTGCAGTTGAGATATTCCTGCATGAATGGATAGATCGTTTCAGGAAGCATGCCGTAGACGATACCAACTGCCGCGTACTGGAACAGTAGACCAATGTACTTCTTGCTAATTAGCACTGGCATGCCGCCGGGGCGTAGCGCGCCATCTTCGAGAACTTCCGCTGCAGCGTCAGGCGTCTTAATGCCAGCATACCCGGATTGGTCCGGGTCTTTAGTGATGCTCACCGCAGATAGGGGCTCGAAGTCGTGTACATTCCTGCCACTTGGTGTCGGAGCCATGGAGAACTGTAGTCAATGCCTTGGGGTGGTCGCTTGGGTTGTCCAGGGCAAAACGAGGAATGAGCCGAATCCGTTGGAAGCCCAACTCGAGATTGCATGTGTAGCGGGTGATGCGCAGCCGAGTTGCGGGAAGGACACGCCTAACACAGCGAATCAGCAGCACTGCGAAGAGCACTGTCATCTCACTCGCATGCAGATCGATCTGCTGAGCACAGCCAATCGATCGGCGGGATCAATTCGCCAATCGATCACCCTGCAGCTCCGGTATGCCTGTGACAGGCGCGGTACTCGGCGATCCTTCCCTGCCTTCGTGGAAGTAGTACTCGCACGAAGGCGGGGAAAGATTGGCGTCTCACCCAATCCATCATTGAAAAGCTGCCGACGTGAAGCTCGCATGGGCGAATCACTCGAACAGAATGCCCCACGACGTGGTGCAGACGGAGCTGCCCTGGCTTTGCTGCGATAAGGGACATCATCGCATGCCCCTTGCTTCCCCGTTCAAGTTCCTGAAAATGGAAAGGATCCGTGGGTAAGAAGCTTGTAATACACGCACCACCGTCGTTGATGTGACTACGCTTTCTCTTTCATATGTACATGCTTCAGAGCCCCTCCTCTCAGCTTGACAGAGGTTGTCGCTGCTGCCCGGATTCGAGCTTGAGGCCATGCCATGGAATCAGTAACTCGCATGCTAAGGATAGTTTTGGATAACACTTATGACGGACTGGTGGCGGTGGCTTTAATTGGCAGGTGCCACCGAGGTCAGTGTGACTGACAGTCGTAGGTACATGTACAAGCAATATCATGCAATGCTATCGCAACGATGGTGGAAACGTGCAGACTGCATGCTCGACTGCGGAGTCTACAGCGAAGACTGAGTTGTTTTTGAATTGCGACCCCCGCTTCTTTAAGTAGTTGATTGATCCTTCGAAAACTGTAATAGTTGATCGCGACGTTTCAGTATAAGTACAAGGAGGTAAATGGAGGCTGTCCTTAAAGCGAGAAGTCATGTCATGTTTTGCCCAGGCATCAAGATGCCTCTTGAAACAAACGTTTGCAGTAACATTGAGCGCAATTACTGGGGAAGGCGTGTGTGCACGGGGGCTTCTGGTCGATCTCCTACTCTACTTCAAGCAGGTAGAATGCTGACGAACGCGTCCCCAGTCAGCTAGCTATCAGCGCGAAAGAGAGGCTCCCGCCTTACGGTCAAAATGTCGGTCAAATAGCTGGCGCCCATCACCAACTCCTCCGTCTCCTACATTGTAGGAGATGGATACATACATGTACATGTATGTACCCAGCGTTTCTCTTCTCCCCGCGAAAGAACTTGCGTCCAGTCCGCCCACTTTCATTCGTCGAAACTCTTGGCTGGCCCCGTTTCGTCCAATCGCCGTCGCTTGTCGTTTCCCGCATCTGGTTCCGTAGCTTTTCCAACGCAAACGGTCGCGCCATACTGAGCGCAAGTTAGTCGGCCGCATTCCTGCTCTCCCCGCCCCATGCGCAGCCGCTGGGTCGACTCGCTCAAGCGCGGCATCTCGGCGTCCCCGCGCGACGAGCGCGCGCCGCCGGCGGGCGCGTCCACGCCCGGCGCCGCTTCCGTGCCCACGCCCGCGTCCGCGGCCGCGCCGCGCCTCGGTGGCGCCGAGAATCCCGCGTTCGTGCACGACGCCGAGCGCTGCGAGTGCGCGGGCGCGTGCAGCGTGGCGCGCGTGCTGGAGAACTGCGTGCTGCAAGGTGGTGTGCACCACACGCACATGCACGTGCTGACGTACCTCGGGCGGCCGCTGCGCTCCGAGTGCTGCTGCTACCCCGTGGGCGTGCAGTGGTTCCGCGCCGTGGGGGAGCAGGACGACTTCCAGGTGATCCCGGGTGCCTGCGACGAGTGGTACACGCCCACGGCCGACGACATCGGCGCGCGCATCCTGGTCAAGGTCATGATCGAGGACGAGGACGTGCTCAAGACCAAGATGCTCGAGTACGGGCCCATCAAGGAGGACCCGGAGGTGCGCAGCAAGGTCGAGATGTACCTCGAGCGCAAGTCCGTGCTCTTCATGGGGCTGCGCAGCATCTCGGTGCAGGACGGCAGCGAGTACCTGCACGAGGAGGAGCTCCGGGTACGACGGTCAAAGGGCTTGGAGAGAGAGAGAGGGGAAGGACGAGCACTGACTTCTTTTCTTCTTTTGTTTTCTCCTTTTGGTGTGTTTCTTCTTTTTCTCGTTGGCAGGAGAGTTGGACGCTGCTGGTGGACGACCGAAGGGTGCGCTTGACGTGCGAGTCGTCGCTGATCCCGCCCTTTGAGAGCCTGTACACCCCTGACATCAAGGTAAGAGCACGGCGTCGTGCGGTTCCTGCGTGGTGCGGCGCGCTCATTCGCTTTCGTGGATTGTTGTGTCTTGGATCGACCACGCGATGTCTCGACTGCTGGCGTTAAACACCAACTGTTGCGACCGGCTTTTTATTGGACGTGTGTACGTGCAGCTGGAGATGGTTCGCGGCACACCGAACGAGTTCTACCTACACCTGGCTCAAGGATGTTACGTACGGCTTCGTGCTGAATCCAACACGGTGCGCGATATCATCGTGCTCACGCTGCGCGCCTTCTGCAAGATGGCCGTCGCGGATGAGGTGACGCATGGTGCCGTCGCACAAGGGCTGTCCCCGATGCTGACGCTTCGCAAGATCGCTCAAGAGGAAGAAGCCAAGAAGCAGCCACCAGTAGGTGCCAGTGCAAACTTTGGCGGATTACTGGGATTAAGTTGCATGCTGAGGTTGTACACGCCGTCTCTTGATTTCGACCAGCAGACTCAGGAAGCTCCACCGCCTCCGCCGCCGCCAGCTCCCGTGTACGATCTACCGTGGAATAGATCGGCGAGTAACTCCTTCAGCATGGAAGCACCAGAGTCGACTGGTGCAAGCACTGTGCTTGACGAAGTTGATGAGGCACTTGACGCAGGCAGCAGACGACCAAGTCTGGCTAGTAGTGGAGTGGGGGCCGATGGATGGCAGCCCAGCGATGACATGGATGACTCTCTGTTGATGGACGCCGAGGCCTTGATCGGTAACGCACACAAGATGGGTATCCAGTACCAGATTCTACCGCGCGCACCAAAGCGTATCTCGGTCTTGGATATCCCCGACCTGCAGATCATAGAGGCGATGGAAGCTTTGAGCGACCACAGCGTTCCTGGAAGCACAAACGTGCGGCTAGAAGAAGAAAGGATACGTCAACAGCAACGAGACGAGTGGCGTCGCAGGGGGAGCATCGGCAGTGCAAGTGAAGGTGCCCCCGAGGATCACCATAGTTCAGGGGGCAATGGCAATAACGCCGACGGAAGCGTGGGTGCAGGGATGCCGGAACTGCTGGACGAAAGCTGCATCGATAAAGCTATAGAGGAGTTCATGGCAGATGGCAGTCTCAGAAAGGAGAGCGTCGACGTGACAACTTTACGGCAACGCTACGTCGCGATCTTCTGCTCACTACAGCGCGAGCTGCACACATACAAGCAGCGCGTGATCACTCTGTCCAAGCAGCTCGAGGAGAAACAGGAGCTGAACGCAAGCTTCCGCAAGGACATCGAGTCGCTGCGCAGCGCACTGACGTCCCAGCAGCTGGCCGACAAAGTGTACGACCTCGTATCCACGGACCTGCAGCAGCTTGTTAAGCACACTGCCGCGGAGGCCGCGACCCCAGTCCCGAACGTCTCGTACTGACCTCCAGATCTGCAATTGACCAAGTAAATTTGCCTAGAGCTCGAGTGTATAGAGAGCTGCCCCCCCCAATGTATCGTGAGTGCGCGTCCCCATTCCTGAATTGATCAGCAACCACACAACGCACGACACAACCAAAATATATAACTGCAAAGGTAGAGAAGCATTAACCACCCCCGCGCATCGAGTCGTCGTCGTCGGGGTCTCCATTACCGCGTATCCTCCCTGCTTCCCTCTCCTCCCTTCGCCACTCTACTGGGCCTTCTCGAGCGCCTCGATCCGCTTGGACAGCGCCGCGTTCTGCGCGAGCATCTCGTCCTTAAGGCTGCTCACGGAGCTCTGGATCTGCTGCGTGGACTGCTCCACGTCCTCCGACAGCACGTAGAGCCCGTAGCCGGCGCCCACCGACACCCCCACGGCGAACGACACGACGCGCTGCAGGAAGGAGCTGCCGCCTTTCTTCACCACCACAGGCGCGGGCGTGGGCGCCGCCTTGGCGACTTCCTCCTTGGCCTCCGAGGCGAAGCGGCGCACGAGGCCCCGGGACTTGGCGAGCTTAGCGACCTGGCAGCGCAGCATCATCGGGTTCGGCTGGGGCTTCTTTGTATTGTGTGGGGCTGAGGGAAGCGGCGCCGGGATTGGTGGAAATATACGGGTACAGTGTACCACACCTATGGAAATGCATGCGCTCTGCCCTCGCAAAACGCATCAAATTGAAGTCCGTTACGGGTTTCGGAAGTTGCCTTTTTTGAGATGTCATAAAGTGCCTTTTATTTATTTTTTTAAGGTCACTCGGGCATTTTGATACGTTTACAAGTAGTAGGGCGAGATAAAGGGGAAGATGCATCCGACCGGAGGAAACAATGGCGCCGACCTCACGCAGCTGCAGCGAGAGTACCGGAACATGGAGTTGAACCGCAAGGTGTACGCGGACGAGAGCCACCAGGTCATGCGGCGACAGCAGGCCGTGATCGAGAAGCTGCGCAAGGACAACGAGGAGATGAAGGCTGAGCTGACCCTGGCGGAGCGACACATCAACGAGGGCGCCGTGGCGCAGCAGCAGGAGCAGATCGCCCGACTGCAGGACCAGATCGAGAATTATAATCGGAAAAACGTTAGCGAGAGCAAGCGCTTGGAGACGCTCACGCAGCAGATCCAGGTCATGCGGCACAAGGTGCTGCACCAGAAGAAGCACATGGGCGGCGTCAACGCGGCGAGGGAGAACCAGCAGATGGTCAGCAAGCAGATCCGCATCCTCGAGAACCGACTGGACAAGTCCCTCGTCAAGTTCAACGAGGCGCTGGCGCAGAATAAAGTGCTGAGGGAGGAGATTGACAACCTGCGTCGTGAACGCGTCGTGTTTGACACCATTTACCGCAAGCTTGAGCGCGAGCATGCTGACAAGAAGCGGCAGATGGCACAGACCATTGAACTGAGCAATCAGGCTTACGAACAGCGGGACGCTGCTCAACTGGAGCTGCGAAGCCTCCAAGATGAAAACCGAGCAGAGCTAGAGGCCCATCGACGAGCTTTGTCCGAGTTGATGGAGAGGCTCGAGGAGATCAAGATCCTTGCTGGAGGCGAGACTACAAGCTATCGTCGCGGCGGGTCGGCAGGCGCTGGGGGTCCAAGCAGTAGCGCGCCTGGTGGAATTTATACTGGCAACATGTCGGTGGATGAAGAAAATGAAATGAAGAGAAAGGTACAAAAAGGTACATGGGGCGTGGCGAAGGAGAAGGTACATGTCCAAGTTTCTATTGAGCGTGTACAGAACTTTGAGGAAGCCTTCCTGAAGATCAAGGCAGCGACACGAATAGACGATCTCGAGCAACTCGTGACGTCTTTCATCAAGAAGGAAGACCAAAACTTTTCGCTGTTCAATTATGTCAATGAGCAAAGCAACGAGATTGAGAAGCTAGAAGAATGGATAGCAGCACTACGTGACGAAGAACGTCGGTACACAGGAAATGGTGACGGGGCGAACGGTGCTGCGGGCGGCGACGATGATGGCGTTGGTCAGCACAAGCAGCTTTTGCGAGAACTTGAAGCGAAACTTGCGCTCACGGAGCAGGCAGCTGAAAAATGCGAGACACGCTGCGCAGAGGCTCAAAAGACGGTCAATGCTGTCAAACGTGCCATTCAGAGCCTGTTCACCAAAACTGGTTGCAATGCTCAAGCCATGGTGGAGATGCTTGGCGACTCGGTGGTCACCGAAGCGAACATGATGGCTTATTTGGGTGTTATTGAGCAGAAGACGAACGAAATCCTACACCAGTACGCCGCGGTTGTTGCCAAGCAGCAGGCTGATGCTCTGAAGAACAAAACTACTACCGACGCCTACGATCGTGAGTCGCAGTTTGCCGCCAATGCTATGGCCAGTAATTCGGCCGCTGTTGGAGCAGCAGGCGGTACAACTGGAGCCGTTGCAGCATTGCACTCAATTCTTGGTGTAGGACCGATAACTCCGATGGGCCAGGAGCCTTTGCAGATCAACCCACCCAATCTCGACGATTACTCATCTGAAGATGAGGATAGTGGCGATAATGACGATATTATGCATCCTCTAACGCGCGACGAACTCAAGGTACGCACGCTCAAGGGCATGCGTCGCTTCAACCATGCGACCACCTTGCCAGCAGCAACATCCAGCAACACGAACATCAAAGACGGCAAACGCGCCGCCACAAACCAGTCCTACCCTAGCTCTCCAAAGTACCGGAAGCAATAGCTTATATTGGTGTTGTCACTGCACAGTTCGTAAAAAAATATGGCAGTGTTTACTTCATTGTCAGTCTAACGTCGAGGTATCCGCGCTGCTTGTTTAAAGTATGTGTCTTCTGCTATGGAAGTTTTGGCAGAATTTTACCGCTAGAAGTACAATCGACCTGCTGAACCCCTTCATTTGATTCTTGTAGTGGCTTACTTGTTATTGTTGTCGCTGATATTTCGCTCTAATCAGAGTCACAGTAGAGGTATAGTCTCGAAAATGGCACTCGCAGATCGAGGTGCACCGCACAAAATGGGCAAATGGCACGGCCGTTGGGCATGAGCAACACTGAGTAATGGTGTGCGAGCTTGGTACTGATGGCGTGGCCACATGGGTTGAACACACACTCCGGAATCGCGTGCTGTTCTTCTGCAGATTGCAGTTGCGAGTTTTCCTTCAGCAATAGCTGCACCAGCGAACCTGGCGTTCTGCAGAGGGGGCAAGTATGCGATCTGGCAATCCGTTTCTCATAACCGAATACGTGTCCGCACGCTGGAAATACGTGAGGTATTTGGTCCAGTGGAACGTCTTCACCCGGAGATGCACGTGTAAATCGAAGCGAATGGAGCTGAACAGGGCACTGCACGTTGAGTCGCTCGAGCTGGGTACTCACAGAGGACAGAGTTGCCCGGCCATACACCACGGGGGCTTCCAATAGTTCGCTGTTATCTGCTTTGGCGTCGAGCTCGGAGCGGTAGTTGGTTTGAAATTGCAGTTGAACCCCACCCAGATCAATCACCGCTCCGTCCGTCAGTATTGGAGCTAGATCCTCAGCATTAGCTGTTGGGCGATTAAATGCACCACTACGCGAGCGCAAGGCGCCTTCGTGGTGCCGTCGACGACTACTTCCATTCGAGCTCGTGCTTGACGGTGGCGTTTCCTTTTCGTCCACAGTCCGCGATTCGATGGCGTACAATCTGCCATTCACCGATACTTCAAACCACTGCTTCCGCTCAGGGAGCCACACGCGAACGCCATTCTTCGTGAGCCCATCCACCGGCAGCTCTCGTGCGTCCGCTATATCCACCTCAAAGTGCTCCAGGGGTCCGTCCTCTCGTGTTTCGTCAATGTAATGCTTGACTTCCTCGCCCAGCAGCGTGGTGTTGCTCTTGTTCACGAGGCCAAAGAATCCCTTCCCAGCCACGTTCCTGGACGGCTCCATCAGCGTCTGCAGCACACACGTGTGATCCGTAGCCACGCGTTTTGCCCACGCCCCACAGCGAGGGCAGTGCTTGAACGCATGGCCCGCCGTGGTCATGCGTCTCGCCGCATCGAAGCCGCCGGCGAAAATGCGGCACTCGTACGGCGGCTCCCGCGAGCACACGATCCTCGCCGCGTACCGCGAGATGGTGCCGGACGCTCCCACGCGCGGCCCTGGGATGACGAAGTCGTTCTGGCGGCACGGCATGCGGCCGATCTGGAACATGTCCGTGCTGGGGTCTGCGTGGAACTCCGTGACGCTGGCGAACGGGTCCTTGTCGTTCATGGGGACGCACATCTGGTACGGCGCGACCGCCGCCGGCGGCTGCTCGTGCTGGTTGTCGCCGCCCGAGCGGCTTCTCGCCGCCTCGATGCGCTGCATGATGCGCGTGGTGACGCCCTTGAGGTCCTTGGGCGCCGGTCGGCGGCTGCCGTCCGCGCACTCGTCGATGGGCCGCACGTGGTGGAAGCGCCGCAGCCGCACGCCGTTGGCGCGCGCGCGCTGCTGCAGCGCGAACTGCGCGTTCTGGTCGCCCAGCGGCTGCCACAACTGGCCCAGCGAGCGCTTGTGGCTCGCGAGGTCGAGCCGCAGCGCGTCGCCCGCGTCCGACAGCCCGAAGGACGGCGGCGCCAGCTCCGCGCTGCCGCTGCGCGGGCGGCGCACCACGTCCACGCGGTAGCTGCTGTAGCCGAGCACCACGAGGCGTCCGTACTCCATGGGCGGCAATTGGGGGAATGGCTGCCAGCAGCTGGCGGCAGAGTGAGGGAGGCACCGGACGGAGCTGGATACACCCGAGGCGCGCGTGGTCTGGTGATCTTTTTTCTTGGATTGAACGAGGTCGGAATGGCGCCTCGCGCCGAGGGAACGTGGGCGGAACTCGAGCAGTTGCTGCTCTTTCCACTATGTGTCAGCGGCGGGAGCGCATGTGCGATAACAAATCGCGGGTGGTGGGGGTACGTATTGGTTACGACACGTCAACTGAGACTTTCGTTCCGACGTCGACCGAGAGGCAGCGGAAATCCAAGCAACAGGATTTTCTATTGTCTTGCGTGGGGGGGGGGGGGGGGGGCGAATTATTCCATGACGGGGAACGAGTCGATCTCGCCGTCGGTCGTAGGACGAGGCGAGATGCCGTTGGGATAAATATTGGCGTGCAGCTCGTCCTCGAGCTCGTCGAAGGCCTCGAAGTCGACAGGAGCTTCGTGCAGCTTCTCGATGACTTGCGAGAACTGCAACAGCGTGTCCTGCGCGGCAATAATATAAAAGAAAAATATTAGTTTGGTGGAGAGTTGCGGCAGATGGGGTGTCGGACCCTCGTACCATGATGGCGAATATTTTCTGCTCAATTGCTTGATCGATGCTGCCTGCAGCTCGCTGGGTTAGTGTCACAGATCGGCGGGAAGTTGCAGAAACCTTGGAAGCTGTCCTGGAACCTCGAATTGAAAATGAAGTTTTGCGCTGGGCACTTTGGAGCGTAGTTGTCGTTGCAGCCTCTAAGGTACGCTTTAGATTCAAAATTGTACGCCTCACACTTTCAAACTCATGAGCTATCAACAGTTGCTCTTCTGAGAGCATGAACGGCTCGGCCTTTCGCACGGATTGGTGTCTTGCTGTCTTCTTGTACTGCGACACGATACTGATCGTACTCTTGGCGCGCCAAGAAACCGACGAGCCACCCTATGAGCATGGGCACATTGACGGAATGAGTAAATTTCCTCCTATAGCAGAGTGCAACGAACGCTTCATATCAGATTTACCTGTTTGACGACCATCTTTTCCAGGTGCTTTTCATATAATGAGTAGAATTGTGACCCAACTAATGAGAGCGGCATCGCAGAATAAATAGTAGCAACAATGATAACAAACACGTCAAAGAACTTCCCAATCGAGGTTCTTGGCACCAGGTCACCGTAGCCAACCGACGTTAGCCTACAACCCCGAAAAGGAATTAGTAAAAAGATAAGATAGACACCACCGTCAGTCAACATATTTTCGAGGCGCTTACGTAGTGTACGAAAGCCATGTAGAGTGTATCATATCCGTGATAATCGCTTTTACTTTGTCCTGGATCAGAATGCGTTTTCCAATCGGAAGTCCTGCTACAAGCTCCGGTGTGAGGACGTTCTTGTGCCACCACCAACACGGCTCCCCAACAAAACACTCTTTTCCACGCTCTATCTCGTAAAATATTGCCCCCGCAATTATGCAACCTGTAAACAGGAAAAAAAGCTGCACCAATAATTATTGATGAGAATGGAAATTGTAGCCTATATCACTGTTCTAAAACCTACCGGGATAACAAGAGGTTTCCAAACTTTTATCGCAGTAGTAGCTAGGATTTTTGTCCCTCTAAAATGCTAATATAGAAACGGAATACGTTCAGGAATATGCGTTCAAAAATCGTTTGGTTCCAAACAAGACCTTTAATCTTACCCGTGTGAGTTTGAGAATGCGCATAATCTTTAGAACACGAATTACCGAAAGAAATGATGGTGATGTGGAAACGATTGCGTAGTCTGGACGAATATCAGCAAATAGCATTTGAGATACCTCGACTAAGAACGGTACTATTGCAACCACGTCGAAAAAAACGTAAAAGTTCTTCCAAAACTGCGTACGATCCTGCGCAATATAAAAGCGAAGCGCAAGTTCAATGGTGAAGATGATACCAAATAGCCACTCAAAATAAATCCAATACGGCCCCATGTCAAAAATCATGTTAACGGACGCTCGACACTGCTGGCGGTAGCATACATAGTCAACACCAGCATTTGAGAAGGCCTTATCACACGTCAGCGCGGATGAGTTTAAAGATCCGAAGTTCAGTCCGTTTCCGTAACACGCCAATGACTCAGAAATATCGTCACAAGAAAAATCTAGCTGCTCGGTGAAGTCGCTCGTGCCATTTTCAAAGCGCAAAAAGCATGCAGCATCCATGCCTTCAAACCCGGTTGCCTTGCAATAGCTCCTAACGACAGATCTACAGCCATTTGTTTCGACACCACTCGCTGCAAGTTCTTGAAGGGATTCGGTGAAAAACAGCATGATACTGACTAATGCAAATCCTACCATACCCTTGTTTACAATCGTAGCAAGGCGAGACGAGTCGGGGACCTCAAGTAGCAACCAAAGCCGCCCTCTTACTGTTTGAGAAGCTATACGTGGGTCAACAACAGTTGAAGAATGACCTGTGTTTACCGTAGCCTTTGCCATTGCTTTTTTTGCCTTCTTATACATGTTACTTAGTACGCCTTGTGTATGAGAATGACTAATGTGTAGTGATCTTCGTCGGTGAGGGATAAAAACCTGCAATATCATTGCAGCTTCAGTGTGAATATTTAAAAGACGGTCTATTCCTTCACTGATCTTAGCTTGACGGTCAGCCTCAATCTCAAGCATATCCACGGTGAATGATTGCGAGCCTTTGGTATTTGAGCGCGCAATACCGCGGATGTGATTATGTACTATCGACCAAGAATGCAAGAGGTGATACTGGATATCACATAGTCGCTTGGCGTGGCTGTGTAAATTTTGACAGTCGAATGGAGAAAGCGATGCATCTAGATAGCGTGCTTTCTTCTTTTTGTCCATTTGGAAATTCTCATAAGTCCTTTGGAAATTATTACCGATAATCGCAACGGGCATGGAAAAATATATCTGACCTAGAATCATTGCTAACATCGTCCAAAACAGTGACGCAGGATTCTTCAAAGAAGGTACTTGATGTCCATAACCAACAGTTGCGACCCTGAAGATTTTAGACCAAGACATGTTTTAGCAGACCGAATCCACAAAAAAAAGTATGTAAAAGTACTTACGTCACCATCACAAAGTACGCTGAGTTAAAGATGTCCGTGAAAGTGCACGTCTCCACATTATAGCATGGCTCAGCATAAAAAATTGCTGTGGCTAGTATCATCACCAGTGTGAACAGGAAAAACATGATAATACTCAGAGGTCTCAAACTGGCCTTTATCGCCAGTTGCATGACTTTTGACTGCTCATAATGCCTGAGGATAAGCCCTAGTCGCACGAGCCGGATCAGGCGAAGCATGTTGATAAAGTTATTCGGATCGACAGCATTCCCTGCCGTTCTTAGTATTTGCATGATGTACCAAGGTGAAATTCCGATCATATCTAACCACATGTAGGGGTCACGGGCAATAGTTCGAAAGCTCCTAGCTTGATAAGCACGAATCAGAAACTCCAACGTGAAAAGTGCTGTTAAGAAGCCATAGTAAATGGTGTGCTGTTTTTCTGTCAGTAAATAAGGATATCCAGGGTCTGTGCTCCCCCAGTTCGGCCCATCGCATGTCTCGACGGCGAGATCCACAGTCCCTAGCATGATGAGAACAAATACAGCGCGGTTAAATCGACGCCCCCACCGCGATACTGGTGGCAGTAGAAACAATTCGTTAAGCTCATTCTTCGTGCGAAAATAAATCATTCGATGAGCAGATGGGTCAGGTGGCTGGTGAGGCGCTCCTACTGGAAGCGGTACGACAGATTCACTCCGCGACGCGATATGAAGTTTGTGCATGGATAACCTTTTGGTAATGAGAGCGTGGCTGATATCACGGCAAGGTTCCTCCGATATGGTACTAACGAGTGCGTCCTCTATCTCTGTACTCCCCTTTCTGCTGTTCACAACAAGATTGGAAAATGTGGGGTGAACTCTGGAAACTCGAAACACGTCACCGGCGCCGGAGGGGTTTTGCTGTGACGACCTTCTCACAAGTGGTACAAAGTGATCCAGATTCTCTTCATCTTCCTGGCACGTTTGAAAAAAAACACTAGTTCCTTTTCCTCCCTCTTCCGGTGCATCAGCGAGGGACGGGACTCCCGGCAGGTCTGCAGACGACTCAGGTTTCCTGGAACCGGGCGTAAAGCTGTTAACCCTTGACAGTCCTGAATTGGACCGTGGAGCGCGAGGGCTTTCATCATCCGCCCCAACAGGAGCAAATGTAGATATTTGGTCGGATGTCTGTAGTCTCACAGGCAAAAACTTTGACAGGGTGATGGAAGGCCTTTCAGCTCGAGCAGAAGTCGGGAGCTGGCCATCCGACATCTGATGCAGCAGAGGAGGCAGAGCCCCGCTCCTGAAGGGCGACGACGCCACTTTCCTTTCCACAAGGGAGCGGGTTGACCCGCTGTCCGAGAGCGAGTGCGAGTGTATTTCTCCTGTTCGAGGCACGCGTG
Source organism: Phytophthora fragariaefolia (assembly GCA_030267785.1). Classification (NCBI taxonomy): domain Eukaryota; phylum Oomycota; class Peronosporomycetes; order Peronosporales; family Peronosporaceae; genus Phytophthora; species Phytophthora fragariaefolia. The sequence goes on from BSXT01001448.1 coordinate 15,397, forward strand.
CCCCCACGTCGACGCGCGAGACTTTAGTGTAGTGGATGCTCTGGCCCAGGAAAGTCACTTCCGCTCATGAAGCTGCTGGAACTGAATCCAAAGCCGCCGATCGAGGCCTCCCCACGTGCTCCTGCGTCTCCCTTGGTCGTCGTAACGCTTCGCCCACTCAACCGACCGTATTTTTACTCAGCGTGTGCCCCTTTAAAGCGCAAAATAGCCGGCTGCGGCCTGGTTACTGTGACGCGCACTTCAACTAAAAGACCATCACTCTGCACTCGTAATACTACATCCCGTGTATCACGATATGTCGTGATTGCACGGCTTCTCACGTGTTGATTTGTTAAATCATGGGATAACCCCTCGATTCCTGTTTTACCTGCCATATCGTATGGGTTAGCTGTATGCAAAGTTGCATCTCGTGGGTAGGGCTGCATCTCGCGAGGTTTTTTGCCGCCAGCGCGAGGTTTTATGAGTTGGCTGGCTGAGCTGGTCTCTCCAAGCGGCGCCGACGCACCTCCATTCGTGCACTTCCGCATCAGCGACGGGCTCTTCCTGCGCAGCGCGACCGACTCCGAAGCCATGGCGGGCGACAAGAGCTCGAAGAAGAAGGCCAAGACCAAGGCCTACGTGAACGAGTGGCCCTCCACCAACCCGTCGTCCAGCTCGCGCTCCGTGCCGGCGAAGACGTACGGCAAACTCGTCGTGACCATCACTCCTACCACCCTCGAGCACTAACGTTTTATTTATTTATTTATAATCTATTTTTGTATGTATTGATTTAACCGAATCCAGCAATGACAAGCTGCAGAAGCTCGTATCGCCGCACCTGGACTCGTTCAACTTCTTCCTGACCGAGGGACTGGACCTGGCCGTCGCCGACATGTGCAAGGTGCCCGTGGAGCTGCCCAATCAGCAGCGCATGGACGTGTGGATCGAGAACGCGCAGATCGGATACCCCACCACGGAGAACCAGATCACGGGCGAGCAGAAGCTGCTGCCCAGCGAGTGCCGCCAGCGCGGTGTCTCTTACACGGCGCCGCTGGTTGTGACGCTCGCGCGCTCCTTCGGTGGCTCGCAGAACGTCGAGCGCATCCAGCGCGTGGTGGGAGATATCCCCATCATGGTACGCTCCAAGCGCTGCCACCTCAACGGCATGTCGCCCACGGAGCTCGTGAAGGCCCGCGAAGAGGCTAACGAGATGGGCGGATACTTTATCTGTAACGGCAACGAGCGCTGCGTGCGTCTGCTGCAGATGCCGCGTCGCCACCACATCATGGCTGTCCGTCGTGGCGCCTTCGCTAACCGTGGTGACCTCTACACAGAGCTCGCTGTGACGATGAAGTGTGTCAAGCGTGACCAGTCTGCTGTCACAGTCACGCTGCACTACCTGCAGGATGGTAATGCCACGGTGCGTTTCGGTGTGCGAAAGCAGGAGTTTATGATCCCCGTGGGCCTGGTGCTGAAGGCACTTTACCCGCTTACGGACCGTGAAATCTACGAGCGTGTGCTGCGTGGAGACCATGAAAACACATACCTATCTGCTCGTGTGGAGCTGATTTTGCGTGAGGCCAAGAAGTTCTCACTGTACACTCGTGACGAAGCTCTGGCCTACCTGGGTAAACACTTCCGCTTCGCAATGCCGTACGTTTACGAGAACATGAGCAACATTGAAGTTGGCAGCAAGCTGTTGGACGATTATCTGTTTGTTCACATTCCGAAGGGCGAAAAGGGACGCACGCAGAAGGTGGAGCTGCTGTGCTTGATGCTGCGCAAGCTGTACGGTTTCGCCAAGGGTGACGTTCCTGAGGACAACTCTGACTCTGTGATGAACCACGAGCTCCTTCTGCCTGGTCACCTTTACCTGATGCTTATCAAGGAAAAGCTGCAAGACTCGCTTGTCGCGTTGCGCACTAACATCCTCGCGGAAACGCAGAAAAAGAAGAAAAGCGTCGTCATGGACCAGGTGTTCCTACGAAAGATGTGGGAACGTACTCCGAATATTGGTAACGCGATGACTTACTTTTTGAACACGGGCAACCTGCGATCTTCAAGTGGCCTCGATCTGCTGCAGATTGCTGGTTACACCATCGTTGCTGAAAAGCTGAACTACTACCGTTACTTCTCGCACTTTCGGTCCGTTCACCGTGGTCAATTCTTCACAGAGATGAAAACTACCGCTGTTCGAAAGCTGCTGCCCGACTCGTGGGGTTTCCTGTGCCCCGTGCACACACCCGATGGATCACCCTGTGGACTTTTGAATCACTTGGCTGTGGAGTGTGAACTTGTGTGCTATCCGGCGTACAAGGCGGATGATTTCCTGCAGCAGGAGGTCAAGCTAGCGCGCTTCTTGGCTAGCCTGGGTATGATCCCGACGTCTGGTTACGCTGATGGCGCTCTCATCGTGCCATACTCGTATCTGCCGGTCATGATGAACGGCAAGGTTCTCGGTGGTGCACCTGCTGAAGTGTGCAAGCGTATTGCTGACGTTCTTCGCATGATTAAAACTGCTAAGAGTTCAGAGGAGCGCGATGCTAATGGCATTGTTCCTAATCTTGAGGTCTGTCTGATCCTGCCTACGCTTGGTGGTCCATTCCCCGGTCTGTTCTTGTCCGCCGATGCTGCCCGCATGTCTCGCCCGGTGATGCAGATGGACACCAAGCGTATCGAGTACATTGGACCGATGGAGCAGGTCTTCATGGATATCGCATGTACGAAGGATGACATTCGCCCGGCTACGACTCACATGGAGATCAAGCCTACTAACATGCTATCGTTAGTTGCTTCGCTGACGCCGTTCTCCGACTACAACCAGTCCCCTCGTAACATGTACCAGTGCCAGATGGCCAAACAAACTATGGGTACGCCTGCTCACTCTATCGTTCACCGCACGGACAACAAGATGTACCGTATTCAATCTCCCCAGATTCCCATCGTGCAGAACGAACGTCTGCGCGAGTACCAGCTTGATGAGTACCCACTAGGAACGAACGCCGTGGTGGCTGTGATTTCGTACACGGGTTTTGATATGGAGGATGCTATGATTCTGAACAAGTCTTCTTACGAACGTGGTTTTGCGCACGCATCTGTGTACAAGCAGCTGACTGTGGATATTAGCTCAGGCGGCAAGCAGGGTAGTTCGACGTCGAAGAAGTACTTTTCCAACATCAAGACTGACGGTAGTGGCGAGTTCTGCTCAACTAAGCTGGACCGCGATGGTTTCCCCCACATTGGCCAGGTTGTGAACCATGGTGACCCGATCGCTAGTTGGATCGACGAGACTACTGGACTCCCGTCGTACCAGAAGCACAAGGAAACAGAGCCTGCCATTATCGAGCAGGTTAACATGATTGGTAGCGCGTCACAGGCATCTGAGTTTACCAAGGCCAGCATCAAGCTCCGCTTCTGCCGTAACCCGACTATTGGTGACAAGTTCTCGTCGCGTCACGGACAGAAGGGTGTTATGAGTATTCTGTGGCCCCAGGCTGACATGCCATTCTCGGAGTCTGGTATCTCCCCGGATATTATCATTAACCCGCACGCCTTCCCGTCGCGTATGACCATTGGTATGCTTATCGAGTCGATGGCCGCCAAGACGGGTGCGCTGAAGGGCAAGTACATGGATGCTACCCCGTTCAAGTTCAGCGAGAAGGACCGTGTGATCGACTACTTCGGCTCGCAGCTGAAGGAGCACGGATACAACTACATGGGCAGTGAGCCGCTGTACTCGGGTATCTCGGGTACGGTGATGCAGGCGGATATCTACATTGGTGTTGTGTACTACCAGCGTCTGCGCCATATGGTAAGCGACAAGAGCCAAGTGCGTGCAACAGGTCCGATGAACTCGCTCACTCGCCAGCCCGTGAAGGGCCGTAAGAAGGGTGGTGGTATCCGTCTTGGTGAGATGGAGCGCGATTCGCTGCTTGCCCACGGTTGTGCGTTCCTGCTGCAGGATCGTCTCATGAACTGTTCCGACAAGCACATCGCCACAGTATGCACAAACTGTGGCAGTCTGCTCTCTAACGCGACGCAGCGCGCGACGGTCGAGACCGCGGGCCAGGGAGAGGTTGCCATTGCGCTGAAGTCGAAGACGCAGTGGTACTGTACAGTCTGCCAAACGGGCGAGGGCTGCGAGCCCGTTGCAATGCCTTACGTCTTCCGCTACCTGGCCAACGAGCTGGCCGCCATGAACATCAAGATGTCGCTCACCGTGAAGGGATGCTAAAGAGCGCTCGCAGCAAAGAAGCCTCCGGGCATGCAGTTACGCCCAAACAAATAGATTTATTTGACGTACTTACTCATTCCATTCCAACGCGGCTCAGTCTGGCCGAAATGTGAAGCCTTCAATCTTGCCGCAGGGTTGAAGACGCGCTCCCAGCAGAATGTACTACAGTAGTATTACGTAGTAAGAAAAAGACAACCCAGTCCAGAACGTTGGCTGCCGAATATTGCATTGTTATCTATTGCTAGCAACTACGGAGAATAGATAATTGAACACCACATCGAAAAATCCCACAATAGGACATGATCGTGGGCAGTAGATAGAATCATAAGTGAGGCGAGTTGAACTGGTCAGAGTTTGACTTGGTTTTGAAGGTTTGTAGTCCCCAATACATTATTGAAGATGTCACGCCAAAGCCGAAAGATAATTGGTTACTCACCGCTACGAACACCTCGATAGATTATTGAGCTGAATTTATTGCAATAATTTCAGCACCAATTTATTTTTCGGCGTTGTGGTTGTGTTCTTAACTACGCACATGTGGTTGAGTAACTAAGCTTAACTGCAGTAGCAACCGGTATACATGTACTAATATCCATCTCACCCCGTTAAGCGCAGCAATCGACGCAGGCGCGTTAGAAACTTAGTCTGAATGAGCTGACGTTATCCGTTTCGCTCGGACACAGCCAAAAGACGTGGAGACTGTTTCGGAGGTCAAGGGACGCGACCCCAACGTCCCGTCGATTGCTGCCTTCAGTCCGCGAGTGAGCTCTTGGTCCACGTGAGCGCCCAAGATGAAGAGCTCGAGCGACTTCAACGCGTCGCTGCGCCAGTCCCGAAGTCCCAGCGGAACGACGTCCCGTGCTGCAAGCGGATACAACAGTCGAGGAGGTCACCCGCATGCTCAGGGCATGAGCATCAGCGTCTCGACGTCCAGCTCGCCATCGAGCAGCGCACGCTCGTCACCGCACGGCAGCACCTGCTCCCCGAGCAGCACGGTCCGTCGAGCTCAGCCTCTCCAGCAGCAGCAACAGCAATACTACGCACCTCCTGCTCCGTCCGCGGCGGCTGCCTACTTGCAGCGAACGGCGATATCGAACGCGTACAACTCTGCGGGAGGCCCACGTAGCAGCGACGACACGGAGACGGCGTCGACTTCCTCCGACAGCTTCTTGGGTGATAGGCCTTCGTCACCAGCTCATAGCATCTCCAGCAATTCAAGTCGATACTCGGGAGAGCGAGGAAGCAACTTCAAGGTGGTGATTCGCGTGCGGCCTCCGTTGCCTCGAGAGCTTCATGGTGATCGGCCTTTCCAGAATGTTATCAACGTGGACCAGCAAGGCCACGTACTCACGGTATCGGAAAACCCGAGTGCGTTGTCTTTTGGCGGAGGTGGTGGGAACGTTGAGAGCGACTCGGGTACCCCAGGCGCGTACGGGAATCACGTGTTCTCGTTTGATCATGTGTACGATCAGCAGTGCACTCAGAGCACCGTGTACGAGAACACGGCGAAAGCAGTAGTGGAGTCGTCTCTGGAAGGATACAACGCTACTATCTTTGCGTACGGGCAAACCGGAACGGGTAAGACGTACACGATGGAGGGTTTCAACAGCGGATCAGGCAGCGTCGAAGAACGGGGTATCATCCCACGTGCTATTGAACAGATATTCTGCCATATCCAGGCTAACGTTTCCGCTCGGTGCCGATTCCTCGTACGCGCATCGTATCTGCAAATTTACAATGAGTCCATTTCGGATCTGCTCAAGCCAGAACGAACTAACTTGACTATCCGAGAGGATCGACGTCGGGGTGTGTTTGTGGAGGGTCTCTCTGAATGGGTAGTACGTTCACCGGAGGAAATTTATGGGCTAATGGAACGCGGTGGGGCCATGCGTGCTACCGGTAGTACGAAGATGAATGAATTATCATCGCGCAGTCACGCCGTGTTTATTATTATTGCCGAGCAGAGCAAGACCTCGTACGTGGACTCAAAGGGAAACGATGTTGCACCTGAAGAGTTCATGGCTCTCGTCAACGCTTATCAGGCGCGCCATGGCGGCGGCAATGCGCAGGGGAACGGCGGTGGTAATGGAAAGGCTTCTGGCGGTGGCAACGCAACAAACGCAAATGGCACTGCGGCGTTGCATCCGAAACTTGAGGCTATGATACGACAAAGTTTCAAAGTTGGAAAACTGAACCTTGTGGATCTTGCTGGTTCTGAACGAGTGAGACTATCTGGTGCTACTGGCCAACGACTGGAGGAGAGCAAGAAAATCAACCAGTCGCTTTCGGCTCTTGGAAACGTTATCTCGGCACTTACCGATGCACGCGGCCGCCAGCATATCCCGTACCGTGATAGTAAGCTTACACGTATCTTGGAGGACTCGCTAGGTGGAAACTGCAAAACTACGATGATGGCGATGATTTCTCCTGCGTTGGAAGCTATGACTGAATCGCTGTCTACCCTGAAGTTTGCAAACCGGGCCAAACACATTAAAAATGAAGCACGAGTGAATGAAGACTTAGACCAAAAATCGTTGTTGCGGAAGTATGAACGAGAGCTGAAGCGCCTCCGAGCAGAACTGGAAGAAAGATCGCGCAATGTGGTGGATAAAAGACGGCTACTAGAGCTTGATGAGCAACGCCGTCGAGCAGAAGAAGACAAAATGGCTGCTATTCGAGCACTCGAGGAGCGCTCGAGAGAATTTATGCGGGAGAAAGAAGAGAAAAAACGCCTTGAACAACGAATCTCAGCGCTTACGTCGCAAATGCTAATGAGCAACCAGCGCCGTTTAACACCTGCGGGTGGGCTTAGTGATGGTGAGGCCCTAAACGTTGAGGACCCGCTAATACGAGACGCTATCAAGGAACACCAGGATCGTATCCGACAGGAATATGAGTGCCGTCTAGCAGATCTTGAAAAGGAACGGGAGACTATCGAGGAAGAGAAGGCTCAAGTCGACCGCTACAAACAGCTACTTCTCAAACAGCGAGACATCATGATTGCTTTAACGCAGAGACTCAACGAGCGCGACGAGCAGATCACAGCTCTGCAGGACGAACTGGATGCCTATGACCGCCATCAGAAGGAGCTCGAAGAGAAGCTTGACGAGAAAACCGCGCATCTCATCCACTTGCAGCGTGTGGCAATGGAACATAACGCAAGTTCCCCAGGTAAAATTGATGCTGAGTTGTTGAAAGCGCTTGGTGACTGGGGTGGTGGTGCAGCACAAGCAGCATTAGTGCCTTCTGCTGGTTCTAGTCGAGTGTCCGAGACTCCTGCTGAGCTACTCATTTCGCACAAACAATTCCGTCCCCATCCAGTCGATCCTGTTATCATCAACGACGACAACTACAGCAGCGGTAACAACAACTTATCTCATGCAGGAAGTGGCGTGGCGGGCTTGCTTTCTGCCGAAGAAAAGATTCAAGAATTGCGTGCGTTGGTTGACGCGCAGTCAGCGGAGCATCTGCGCATGACCAGGGAACTGGAGGATGTAAAATCCGAAAAGGTGTCTGTAGAATTCTTGATGCGTGAGAAACTGGACAAACTCGTACAATCTGAGCTTGAGGCACGTACTAAAGACCTAGCTCGCTCAGAGAGCACTAAGGACAAACAGGAACTTGCAAACCTGCAGAGGCAGCTAGAAACTTTATTGTCCGAGAATCAGCAACTTCAGGCTCGAGTAGCATCAGTTGATCAGCAGTCACAGCTACAAGCGCGTTGCGATACTTTGGTGAAGGAAAGGAGGGCAGTTCAGACGATTATGGAGCACAAGATCAAGGCACTGGTGACAGCTATCGGTGAAGCATCAGATGCTACCCTTCAAACAGCAGGTGGGGCTGAAAAGCTGGGTGAGCCTGCAAAATGGCTTGCGCGTGAGGTGAATGCACTTCAGCGTCTCGTCAATGCATCAATTGTCGCTTTACGCAATGCTGACGCTGGGAACGGCGGTGGAAAGCCTACTCAAAAAGAGTCGAGTAGCTGCCAACCTGCCCCAACATCAGTACCTGCTGGAATGGGCAGTACTCGTGGGCCAAATGAGAAACCTGGCTCTGCAAGAATGGTGGCATCGCCTCCACCATCCACAACCCAACCGCCTGCTTTGTCAGTAGACGAACTCATAGAGCAAAGGAGAGCACAGCTTCAACAGCAGCGGGACCGTTACCCCAATGCATGAAGACGAATCAAAGGCAAACAATGAATAAACTCACAATTCAAAGCGGACTGACACTCTTGACACACCCATCACCTTGGGACGGTGGTGGTGGAAGGCCAGCAACAATATCTTGTCCTATCCACCGGTTTTCGCTCTCGTCTGCAACCGCCGGCATGAATTTAAGTTGGCTCGTGTCGCTTTTGAGATATGAATCCACAATCCAGAACTGAGCCGAGTTGCAGCATCCTGGCACCACGAGCATGACGATAGACAACTCCAGGTGCCGATGGTGTGCAAACTCTGAAAAGAGACGCGTGGAAAAGTACCCGATGTCCGCAAAGAAGGCCCAAACAAACAGCATGTCGATCGTTTTCATGAGCGATAGTGCTGCCAGGTACGCGAGAACCTGCATCCACCAAATTCGCATTTGTGGCGGATCCCCGTAATCGCCACAACAAGCCATTTCCATCGAGCCGAACCGAGCAGCCACCCGGTCGATCTTCCGCAGAAATACGATCATGATAAAGCCACCCCAGGTCGTATCCAGCACATAGTTGACGAAGTAGATCCCGCACTGTTACCATTTATACCAGTGAGCTCAATCATCAATACATTGAGAACAACAACTCTGGTACCTCATCATAGTCGCCGGGCGACGTAGCGACCATCAGGATAGACGAAGCAACACTTAAACAGTGAATGTACAGTGATCCAAGGCCTTGTTTACCCACATCCATCGCCCACACCTATGCCAAAATATAATCGTGAGCTCTTGTAAGGATTATAAAATCCGTTGGCCGGACCTTGATTGGGCGGATGGGGAACTCGAGCTTGCGCTTGATGTAGAGAATGAACACGGCAATGATGGCCAGCGAAACCTGCACTAAGCGCCCAAACAAGTCCGTGAACAGATGGCAGTGATCGACACTAACATTGTCGGCCTCCATGCCCCCCCCCCAGCGAAGTGAGACCAATGCTGGCCACTAGATCTAATGAAAAGTATTAACGCCGTTTCATGATTGTCGCTTCGTTTTTTTAACGTTTTTGTGCCAATTAGATTCGACTGTAGATTCGAGTGTAGTGTGACTTCAAGCTGGACTGGATATGATATGTACTGCACATACTGTCCTGGTTAGTTTGTGCCACCGCTAACAGTCAGGAAGTTCCTGGCCGTCGCGTGCCCAGCCTCATTGCCTTCGTAGTCGACCGTGATGACAAAGTCATCGGGTTTCGACCCATCCGGGAGGGGCACACCCCAGTCGCAGTCCTGCTCGATGCCCAGGTTGTTGTGATGCATTTGGATTCGGAACCAGCCGTTCTCACCCCAGTATGTTCCCCACGAGTTACGTCCGATCCCTGCATGTCAAGGTACCATCAGCTTCAAGGTTAGTGCCAGACCAGCATAAAAAACAATCGCGCGAGTCGATACTTACAATATTCAGTGTCCGTCTCCTCGTCGTAGCCCCAGCCAGCCACTGAGATCTCGTGGTTGATCAACGGGAACATGACGTGCTCTGAGTAGATGCCACCCGAGTAAGCCTCGAACTTCTCCGTAGCGTGCACACCACAGCCGATCGGGCCGCGCTTGTAGATCTCGGCCTTCATGCGGTCAGCACCGCTGACCGAACCATATTCAGACACGTAGTACTTGTTGAACTTCTTGATGGGTTCACACACGCCAGGCGTGAACGACTCCTTTGATGGCCAGCACCTACCAAGGCAAAGCAAACGTAAGTCACCACGCACCAAATCTAACGACGAATGAAAATATCGTAACACTTACGTCTCGCAAATGGCAAACTGATCACACCGGAGGTTCTTTGCCTGGTAAGCCTGGCAGGTCTGATCAGGGATTCCATGACGGTGCGCGTACTCATACACCAAGCCTGGATTGCCACCGTTGCAGGTGCCACCAGCGTGACAGTTGATAAGGACTTGCGGTGACAACGCAATTTCAGGCCACGAAGCTATATCCACGAAGAAAGCCAAGTTAGAACATACTGGAAGTTGCAGAAAAATCACGCGTACTGAGCTTACCATTTCTGAGGATGGAAATCCGATCCGAAAGTGCACTAGTAGTGCCCTGAGCCCAGCAACTTCCGCAGTACTGCGGAATGTGCTGGTTCTTGTCCCAGGTAACATAGTTCTTGCCATTTACATCACGCCAGTCCCATGCCTTTGGCAGATCCTTCACATCCATAGTCTCGTGCGGCAGCGGCGAGATGACGCGTTCACCACCAGCAAAGAAAAGTTTCTGGCGACAGCCGCCCAGTTTGGATTCCACCGAGTTGTCCTCCTCAGTAGCATTCTCCTCCTTCTTCTCATCCTCCTTCACTGGTCCATCCTCTTTAATAGACACAGGAGTCGGCCAGCCGTCATCCTTGGGGACCCCAAAGGCGCACTCGCCCTCAACACCAACGTTGTTGACACCGCGAATCAAGCGCATCCAGCCATCTTCGCCCCAGAAGCTTCCCCAACTGTTGCGCAATACCCAGAAGGGAACACCATCCTCCTCACCCCAGCCAACAATGGAGATAGCATGATCCGTCTCCGTAGCATTGGTCTTATCATCGAAGATACCCCCCGAGTACTTGAGGAACCCGTCAGTAACTGCAACGCTGCAGGCAATCGGGCCGCGCGCGTATATCTCTGCCATCATCTGCTGCTCCCCCAGCGTCGTGCCGTACTCTAACACGTAGTACTTGTCGTACGTCTTCTGCGGGAAGCAGCCCTTGGACGGCAGGCAGTTCTCGCACACGTCCATGTCTGTGCACGTGTTGCCTGTGTCGTGGCCCGTTGCAGCGTACCGCTGGCAGCTTTCCTCAGGGACGCCATTCTTCTTGATGTAGCGGTAGGCCTCGAGCTGGTCGCCGCCGTGGCAGCCGTTGTCCTTCTTGTCGCAGTTCAGAATGACCTGCGGGGACAGCACCACCTCGCGGTGCACCTCCACGGCCGGCTTGTTGCCCGGGCTGCGATCCTTGGCGATCATGATGCGGTCCGCCAGCGCCGACGTCGCCGCTTTAAAATAAAAATTAAACAACAAATATTTAAAAAAATGCAACGTCAGAGTGGAATGATACATTTCTTTCTTCCTCCCGTAGCTTCAACACACCGAAGGACCAGCACGAGCCGCAGTAGTGCGGGATGTGCTGGTTGCGCGAGATGGTCACGTAGTTGGTGCCGTTGACGTTGCGCCAGTCGAAGTTCTTGGGTAGCTTGGCCACGTCAAGCACGTCGTGCGGCCGCGGGGACGAGAGCTCCACGGAGCGGTCGGGGCTGCGCACGTAGCCGAAGCCGCCGGCGCTCGTGCGCTCCGGGAAGGTCAGCGGCGCGGCCGTCGCACACGCGGCGGAGGCGGCGGCGAGGATCAGCGACGCGCGCATGGCGGCGGACGGGGTCAGGGACTTCCTCGCGTCGACTTGAGCTCTAGGCGTCCGAATGGAGAATGCGCTTCAACTCGGGGGGGGGAACGCGCCCGATCTTCTTCTATCAGGTTAAGGAGGGGTCTGCAATCCTCCGAAATGGCTACATATCGCTTAAAGTGAATATGACTCGCAATCAGCTCGCTTTATAACCACACGTATAAAAATATAAAAGAAGGTAAGATATCTGATAACCTGTAGAATCATTTCTTAATACTGTTGTGAAGTTTGTATGCGGGAAAGCAGGTCTTATAGTAACCGCCGCCTTCGTCCCCAAATCAGATCAGGTCACATGAGTGTGTCGGTGCCGTCGGTGGCGCTGCCCAGCGGCGCGCGCATGCCGCTCGTGGGGCTGGGCGTGTACAAGGCAGCGGCGGGCGCCGAGGCCTACGAGGCCGTGCGGTCGGCGCTGCGGCTCGGCTACCGCCACATCGACACCGCGCGGCTGTACGAGAACGAGGCGGACGTGGGGCGCGCCGTGCGCGACTCGGGCATCCCGCGCGAGCAGATCTTCATCACGAGCAAGCTGCGCGAGTTCCACTGGGGATACGACAAGGCGCTGGAGGGCGCACGCTCCAGCAACGAGCTCATCGGCTGCGGCTACATCGACCTGTTCCTGCTGCACCAGCCGTTCGACCCGACGCTGCGCGCCGAGACCTGGCGCGCGCTCGAGGACCTGCAGAAGGACGGCGTGCTGCGCGACATCGGCGTGTCCAACTTCGGGGAGCCGCACCTGGCCAAGCTGGCCGAGACGTGGAGGGTCAAGCCGGCCGTGAACCAGGTCGAGCTGCACCCGTGGCTCACGAGGCAGCCGCTGGTCACGTACTGCCAGGAGAACGGCATTTTGCTGCAGGCCTTCTCGCCGCTGGCCCGCGTCAAGAAGATCGACGACCCAAGGCTCGTTGAGATCGCCGGTGAGGTGCATGCCACGCCTGCGCAGGTCCTTATTGCGTGGGACCTTGCCAAGGGGTACACCACGCTGCCCAAGTCTGTGCACGAAACGAGGCAGAAGGAGAACCTGGAAGCGGTCAATGTTCACTTGACGCTCCAGCAAGTTGCAAGGCTGGACGCGTTTAACGAAAACTTCTTTTCGGGCACGGACCACGTTAGCAACTCCGCGGTCTGAAGCTGCACCTGCTCACATTGAATTGTTAACCATTGCGCGAGCCTTCCGTTCACCTAGGACTGAATAACTGAAGGCATACGCACTGCGTTTTTGTCTAACACGTTCACGACATATAGTTTGCTGCCGCATCGCACTGTTCCTCATCATCTTTGCTTATAGATGGTCTTCGCTGGACGTGATGAGGGACTGCGGCAAGTGACCGGTCTCATTTACTGCAATGACCTTTAGTGGTCGATTGGCGCACACGTCGATGCGCGTGACGCCGCAGTGGTTGATCTCGAAGTGACCCCACGTATTGGCAGGGTCCACCCCAAGTGCACGGCACAAGAAGAACCGGATCAGGTTGGCATGACACACAAGTACGCAATACGACTCCTCGTCGCTCTCTTCTTGAGCCTTCCCCGAGTCCGTAAAAAACCAGTTGAAAGCCTTCCCCATACGCTCGAGATCCACACGACTCCGCTCCTGCATTGCGTCAAACGCGCTATTGTTACGCGCAGCAGCAGCAGCTCCACCGACCGGGAAATCGGTCGAGTATGGTGTTCCGGGCCAACCTTCGCGTAGCATTGGGCTGGCGTTCATCGAAACTTCCCCGAAGTTCTTGGAAATGATAGCGGCCGTCTCTACTGCGCGGGTCATATCACTGTGGTAAATAGTAACGTCGTGCCGCGTAGGGATTCGGTTGTGTGCCAAACCCAGACATTTACCAGTCAGTTCCGCCTGCTGTCTTCCCATTTGCGACAGCACCTGTTTCGAGTCCGACACCTGCGGGACATGAGCGTTGATGTAGTGCCCATGACGAACCAGAATGAAGTGCTTGATAGGAGGCGTCGAGTACACAAACTCTCCAAGAGATGGCTGCGCTTGCTCCAGGCATAGTTCGTCTTGCAGCGTTTGCCCATCCATCTCACTCCCCCTGCACATCGAACCAGCATCCCCTTGCACTCGACTCGACCCCGACGTCGTCGACTCAGCACTTGCATCTGGCTTACTCGGGGAGCTATCTCGTATCGATCCTCCAGTAGACGTTTGACACCTGAGAATTGCATTCACCCACTCGACGCGCTCCGCCTTGGTCGCCGCCATGAACGCATACGACTGCGCTCGCTTGTCACGGCTACCGTCCCCAAGCGCCGACGCTCGGTACCTCAGCTGGAACTTGCGGTCGTGCTTGAACGGCTCGTGCACCAGATCCATGCAGTCCACCTCCAGCACAATGGTGTGGTGGCTGTCCTTGGACACCGTCTCCAGGAACAGCCCGCCCTGCTTGCGCACCAGCACGCAGTAGATCTGCACCCAACACCACGTCAGTACCATGGCCGCAGCCGCCGCCTAGAGCGCACGCCCCCTCACCGATCCCAGCGTGCGGAACACCGGCGGGTTCTGCGGCGTCCGCGCCCTGTCCACTTGCTCCGCTACGACCAGCAGCCCCTCGAGCTCCACCGCCTCGCCCTCCCTCCGAGCGGTCGTCGGCGCCGCGCTCTGCAGCAGCGCGCGCTTGTTGCCGCGCCGCTTGTCCGAGGGCAGCTCCGGCGCCAGCGACGTGAGATCCGTCGGGACGGTGCCGCTCGGCGGGCGCTGCTTGCGCTTGGGCGAGCTGCGGCTCGCGTCGCCGCCCAGCGACAGCTCCTGGATGCGCACGGCCTCCGTCTTCACGGAGCAGGCGCCGCCGTCGCCGCCGCCGCCGCGCGCCGGCGCGGGGGTCACCGCAAGGTCCAGCGACATGACGGCCGGGGAGCGCGACTTGTGAATGATGACGACGAAAGGAAAGTGACGTTTATGCGGCGCCCAAAGCGGAATTTTGCCTTTGAAAATCTCTCTGGAGCGCCGGACCCTATGGTGGTCGAGTTGAATCAACTAACTGGTGATGTGGGCGATGATGTCCGTTATTACCCGCGCGGCGTTAGGGCATGACGCACGCCAAGCCGCAGAAAACGGGCTCCGACGAGCTGCGGCCACGGCTCGGGTGAGACAACGGCCGAGGTTGCGGCTGGATGCATGTGTGGTGTGGTGTGTGCTGCTTTCGGCTCAACCCCCACCACCGCGGCGAGAGGGGGTGGTTGTCTCGGCAGACGGCACGCAAGCTGCACTATCGACGCGCTTCAAGCACCCATGCACGCTCACTGCACGGCGCCAACCGCCAGCGCAAAAGGTTCGGGCACATCGGAGGATTCTCCACGCTGGGCTGGCCAGCGGAAAGCACTCGACCGAATTTTAGCTTTCCCAATTGTCGGCAACATTGCTGCTGCATCTTCAATCTTCAACGCAGTCATCGCATTGAAGGCCCGCACATGTTCACGACTAAATCTCACGAGAGCGGAAGAAAATTGCAAGCGCCGCCAGCTGCTGCATCCGAAGTGGAGCCGCGACGATAGAACGAGCGGCGCCACGCAGAGACAAGAGACGCTGCTCGCCAGGATGGCAGTCAGGATGCGCGAGCGCCGGAAGCGCTCGTCCTGGCAGCAAGCTTGCAAGGAAACCGACGCGGCGCGCTGACCGAAATACATTTTTTTTCATCTCTACGGCAAAATTCACCGAAGCCACGGGACGCTACCTCGGAGAAAGCCGGAGCCCGAAGATCTGATCGATGCGGATGGCAGGCGCACTCCTGCTCCGTACTACGGACCGTACCCGGTACCGTACCGCGTACGGCCCACTGCGGTGCTGTCTATTATATAGTGTGCACTGCAACATTGAACGGTCGAGACCATCTCAGGTATCGATGGAACTGGCGGCACTCGCACCCGTGCACTCGAGGCCGCGAGCGTGGGAGCGTTGTGGAGAGAGCGACCATGGCGGACGGCAACTTCCACGCTCGGCTTTACCAGCACTCCTGCTGTAGTGGCACACCAGCTTCTCTGATTTCTCGAGTCCAGCAACCAAAGAGGCAAAGCCCTCACTTAATACAATTAGTAAGTACAACACTACAAAGAAAGGCCACATGGTTGATTTAGCACACACAGTATTAATAATTGGGAGCAGAGAGAGACTTGAATCCTTTTTTAGTAGAACTGCTTGTGCATCAAGGACACAAATCCTAACTTAACTCAGTACCTGTTTCGGGGGGATTTTAGCTCTGTTAGCTCCTACTTGCTACTGCATTGTGTTCAAGAGTCGCCGCACATCTGATCCAAAGAGTCAAGTTACGAGGCGAGTGCTGACCACATGCGGCAGCAGCCCCGAGCCACCGCCGAGCCGCGGCGCCGCGCGCTGGCCACACGAGAAAAAGCCCCGGGGAGAGGAGCAGCAGGAAGAGCAGCAGCAGCATGGCGCCGGGGGACGAGAAGTTCGCGGCCGACGCGTTCGTGGGCTACAACGAGTGGGCGGCCAAGGCGCTCAAGGTGCACGTCGCCACGGACTTCGTGTACGAGCAGCAGGAGGGCGCATGCGAGGCCGAGCGCGGCGTGTTCATCGCCGAGGACGTGACGCCGCACACGGAGGTGTTCAGCGTCCCGCTGGACTCGGTGCTGTCCGTCAAGAGCCTGCAGGAGAACGCCGTGCTGCAGAGCATCACCTTCTTCCGGCAGCTCTCGCCCGAGCGCGAGGACGACCAGCTGGCCCTCGCGCTGCTCTACGAGAAGTTCGTGCGCGGCGCCACGTCCAAGTGGGCCAAGCACATCGAGCTGCTGCCCCGGACGTACCACAACGCGCTGTACTTTGGCCCCGAGGAGCTCCGGGTGCTCGAGGGCAGCAACCTCTTCTTCATCGCGCAGCAGATGGAGGAGAAGGTCACGCAGGACTATGCACGGCTCAAGGAGTCGGTGCTGCTCGAGCTCTTTGAAAACATCCCCGAGGGCATCAGCATCGACCGCTTCGACGAGTTCTTCTCCCTGGAGAACTACAAGTGGGCGCTCTCGACCATCTGGAGTCGG
Organism: Phytophthora fragariaefolia; assembly: GCA_030267785.1. NCBI lineage: Eukaryota > Oomycota > Peronosporomycetes > Peronosporales > Peronosporaceae > Phytophthora > Phytophthora fragariaefolia. The sequence continues at coordinate 32,187 of BSXT01001448.1, forward strand.
TTTGTCTCGCTACGTCTGGACGAGGCGTCACTAGGGCAGGACAAGGACGAACCGATTGAGAAGAACCCCGTGCCCGATGGGAAAGGCGACGCCCAGGTACCCAAACAATCGTTCAAGGCTATGGTGCCGGTGTTTGACATGCTAAACCACGACCCTGAAGCGGAGATGTCCCATTTCTTTGACATGGCTGCGCAAAGATTCAAGCTTGTGAGCCACCAGCACTGGAACGCAGGGGCGCAAATGTTCATTAACTACGGGCCGCTGTCAAACCACAAACTGCTGTCACTGTACGGCTTCGTGGTCATTGGAAACCCCTTCGACGCTGTGGAGATGTGGCTGCCTATGGATGAAGCGTCGACCAAGTTATTCCAAGAGAAGGAGCAGCTACTTCTTTCCAACGGACTGGATCATGCCACGAACCCGTTCGAGCTTGTTGCAGATGAGATCAATGATCTACTGCTCATGGCTGCTCGGATACAGGAAATTGACTGCGAAACCGCAGAGGAGCTCGAGGAGCTCGCCAACAAGGCCCTCGATGGTGAGATGATCAGTCTTGAGAACGAGCAGGAAGCACTCGCGCGGCTGATTTACACGTTGGAAAGAATGCTGGAGGCTTATCCGACTTCGATCGAGGAGGACGACCAACTGCTCGAGTCTTGGGAAAGTGACTTCGCTCAGCAAGATAGCAAGAAGAGTGACAGCTTAAACCACGAGCGGATGGCTGTAGCTGTGCGGCGGTCAGATAAGTACATTCTCTCCGAAAACATCAACATGCTCAAGTGGAAGCTGCTGGATATCCTCCCTACCCTCGAGACTTAGGGCCTAAGAACTAGAAGAGCCCAGCCTGAATACACACTGATAATACAATAAAAACAAATATAGTCATCGCCTCCTGTCTTCATCTATGACTGGTTTGTTTAGATTGCACAGAGCGCTGGAGGAGAGCCTCGGCACAAGCTCTTTACAGCTTTGGTGTCTTGTAAATTTTGACATACTTGCAACCCTTTCCTAACGCAAGGACCTCAGATCCGTCAGGTGAGAACACTGCGCGCTTGACAGGATCTTCGATCGCATCGGCGATGGTGAAGAATTCAATGTTGTCGGTCGTTCGGACGAATACGAGATCCTTACCGCGCACCATCGTCAGCATCTACGAATACGCCAAAACGACAGCAAAATCTTCGTCAGAATAGTCTTTTGGCATCGATCAGATTTACTATTTACCTTTCCGTTCGGCGCAAAGTCGACTGCTTGAAACGGTTGCTCTCCGCTAGCATTGAAAGATGACATAACCTTCGGGTCCTCTTGCACAGTGTATCGTACTGCACGGATATTTGACCAGTATGCAGTCAGCAAGATTGCGATTCAGCATAACGAATCGATCGGAGCCTACCGTTGATGTCCCACAGACGAACTGATGCATCCTTGGAGATAGTCACAACACGGTTGACTGGGAGCTTGTCGGAGCCATCAAACGCCAGGTCCATGACGCCAGTCTATCATTGACAAAAGAGAAGTATCTCGTTAGCATCCAACTCGCTACAGCATCTTGTTTTGCTGAATTTTTTACCCGATGCCCCTGCAGAGTCATGATCTTGTTAACCTTCTTGAATGCGCCAGACTTCTCACGCGCGATTTCGTAAATCTTGACCTCCGGTGTGTACGCTGCCACAGCAATGTAGCGGTTGTCTTTTGATCCGACACAGTGGTAGTTGGCAACCTGGTTCGTGTTCACTGTTTGAAGTAGCTCGCCACTCAAGTTCCAGAATTTGACATCCGTGTCCGAGTCACCCGCACAGGTGATAATCGTAGCCCACTAAACGAGAATTGTACAGTTAGCAAGTCCCCAGCAAAACAGTACAATAAGAATTTTACTTACGCTGCCAATGTCATTCATTAGTACCGAGTGCACGTCTGTCTTGTGCGAAACGTGGAAGTCCGCCACGATCTCCGGTTTGGCCCGCAGTTTCTCTGTCATCGTCACACCCAACACTGGTTAGTACCATTTTGCAGCGTGATAGTAAATCCTCCAGATTCCCTGCAACGTACGGTAGACCTTCACCGTGCTATTCTCAGTCGCAACCACCTAAAGCGTTAGCCGCAAAGTGCAACGCGTCGTCAGTGCAACTCCACAAACTCGAAGACGAGAGAAATTCTCACCAGACTGCGGCCGTCCGAGCTGAAGGACATGGCGGTAGCGTGGTCGTACTCCATGTTGATCTGGTGCACCTTGGGGTTCTTGTCCTTGAGCGTCTCGCGGAAGTAGAGGCGGATGGAGCGGTCCGAACTGGCCGTGGCCAGGAAGCGGCCGTTGGGGCTGTAGGCCGCCGCCGTGATGCCGTACTTGTGACCCTTGAGCACGTGCAGCAGGCTCTCGTGCTCCTCGCCCGCGTCCTTCGCGGCCGCCTCCTGGCTCTTCTTCTTGAGCTTCGCCGTGACGTCCACCTTCTTCTTGGCCTTGCCCTTGGGCTTCTTGCTGTTGAGCGCGTGGAACTGCTGGCGCGCCAGCTCCTCCTTCTCCTTCTGCAGCTTCAGCGCCTGCTTCTTGGCCTCCTCCTGCTGCTGCAAGTACATGTAGCCAGCGCCCGCCAGCACCAGCAGCAGCGCCAACACCCACGCGAGCTCCATGGTCTGCGAGCACCAAAATCAAAAGATACGTGGCAGTGCGGTGCACCACATCAATGTGGTGTGTTACACCAATAGCCTATTGAATGGAATATATCGACGGAGGCACCAACGACGGTGGCGGCGTTTAACACGACAGCGTATCGGTGGCAGCGCTGCAGATACAACAGGAAAGCTGCGGATGACTAGGGAGCTACATGAACATGAGGTGTTGTAGTCCGCTCTGTGGCAGTGTCCAGCGGGTGGGTCCCCGCTAGGTGAACGTTTGATGCTGTACATCGAGTTGCGTCGGTGCATTTCCTACCCTGATGCTGAGCAACGAGAGCTTCGCATTAAACATCTTCATCTCTTGCCCTACCTGCACGTCATTCGCTCTGCACAGGAACTGATGATGCAGCATTTGAGCGCCTCCAGCTTCAACGCCGGCAGCGAGCTCCACTTCAACCAGGATGGTGAGGAGGTTCAGCTCCGATACAAACGCCGTCCCGTCATCCGTTCCTTATCATGCGAAAGCGCAGGTTCATGCCGCACACCAGTCCGTTCACGTCAACAGGAATCGCAGCAGCAAGCGGACCCCAAGCATGGCTCACTTCCCAATCTGCGCGCTATACGACGCACCCACCCACACCCACAGACTCCATGGAGCTCCACCAAGTTGTTGCGATCGTGACTGGCGGCGGCCGCGGCTTCGGGCGCGCGTCCGCCGAGGAGATCCTGGCCAACGGCGGCAAGGCCATGATCACGGACGTGAACGTGCACGAGCTGCAGGCCGCGGGCAAGGAGCTGCAGCGCAAGTACGGGGAGAGCAACGTGTGCTGGGACCGCCAGAACGTCACGGAGAAGGACAGCTTCGCGCGCGCCTTCGCGTACGCCGCCAAGTACTTCAAGCAGCCCGTGAACGTGCTGGTGAACAACGCCGGCATCGCCGGCGACATGACCTTCTACGAGCCGGGCAGCACCAACTGGGAGGCCGTCGTGGACATCGACCTGGTCGCGCTCATCCGCGGCACGAAGCACGCCATCACTGAGTTCAAGCGCACGCTGAACGGCAAGGAGGGCGTGGTGGTGAATCTCGGCAGCATGGCCGGGCTCACCCCAACGCCCTTCGGCCCTGAGTATGCCGCGGCTAAGGCTGGTGTCGTGGGGTTCACGCGCTCACTGTACCAGCTCAAGAAGTCGGATAACATCCGCTGCTTCTGTATGTGCCCGGGCTTCGCCGAGACCAACATGGGGCACCAGGCTACCGTGGAGATCCCCGAGTACACCAACATGATGGGTGGCCTATTGCCCGTCAAGGATGTGGTGAATGCTTTTGCAGATGGCTTGCGCGAGGCTGGCAACGCTGGTCGTGTCCAGCGCATCATGAAGAAGGGCACCGCCTACTACCGCTTCCCGGGGGACAAGGCGCTGTTCCCCGACTCGAAGCTGTAAGCAAGCGGTGAGACTGCGTTGCTGTCGAGAGTCGGATGTTGGTCGAGCTTGAATGAAATAGTTATCTTTGTGCTCTGAAGGTGTTTTTGCATCGTGTCTCGAGAAAGAATGCATACGGATGTGATGCATATATTACTTAGCATGAATGAAGCGCAAAGTGAAAATGGACGGTGCTGACGATGAATCGAGCAGCCAGACCGAGCAACACAAGGTAGTGCAAGCCGAATGTATACTAAACTAAAGACGACGAGGAGGCGAAAGACAGCAACCCACCAGATCATGTGCATGTACCTCAATGCCGATGACCTTGACACACGCCTATTGCGAGTTCTGCTTGACCCCCATCGCCGCATCTTTGTGATAAATAGAAATGTATGGCCGTGTTGGCCAGAATTTCTCGCTTGTTCTCCTCTCGTCTCCCAGTGCAGTCTGCCACCTCTACTTTGCACGACGCTTGCATCGCTCGTTCTTGCTCCACCATCACCAGCACTACTACCATGTTCGTTATCCGCCTCCTTCAGGCATCGGCGATGGCGGCGGTATCGTCTAAAATTCGGCGAAGGGGTCCTTGCCGTTGTAAACGGGAACGATTGCATCCTCCATCGAGTCCGGGTACGGATCGAAATTGGACGTGTCATTGGCCGTTCCGACGCGTGGAATAATCGGTGCTGCACCCTTGCGCGCTAACAAGTCCTCCCAGTTGACACCTGCGAAAAACTTGTGCTTCTTGATATCCTCTACACCGTTCTTCAGACAGCCGTATCGTTTGGTAAGGTCGGCCGTAAGCATTCGCTTGATAAGTCCCTTGGCGTTGCGGTCGAAGAAACGCGGGAAGTTGAGCTTTCCGGAGAGAATTTGCTGATAAATGCCCATGGGGTCATCGTCGCAAAACGGTGGCTGACCTGCGAGCATTTCATAGAGCAAGATGCCAAGAGTCCACCAATCCACACCCTTGCCGTGACCCTTGTTCAGTAACACCTCCGGTGCGATGTACTCGGGTGTTCCACAGAGTGTGTACGTCTTGAAAGCCACACGCTTGGCAAAACCAAAGTCCGTGATCTTGATATAGCCCTCATTGTCCAGTAATAGGTTTTCAGGCTTCAAGTCGCGATAGATGAAGTCCTGACTGTGCATGTACTCGAAAATCGACACCACTTGCGCCGCGTAGAATTTCGCCGTGTTGTTGTCGAAGCGTCCAGCCTTCCGTAAGTGCGTGAAGAACTCGCCTCCGATCACATACTCGAGCACCATGTACAGGTACTTGGTGTCCTGGTACGTCCCTGCCAGGTTCACGATGAACGGGTGGTCCAAACACAGCAAAATAGACTTTTCGGACAGCATGTGCTCGACCTGCTGCAGCCGAATGATCTCGGCTTTCTTCAGGATCTTGATGGCCCAGTACGAGTTGGTCGCCTGTCAAACATGGCCCCACGTTAGCGATTTCTATTGAAAATAAAAAAAAAACTAAAACAACGTCGCCACGCCACCCCCCACCGCTAACTTACTTTATGCGTGGCGAAGCGCACGCGGCCGAAGGAGCCCGTACCAAGCGTGACCCCCATCTCAAATTGCGATCCATCGAGCGGTGCCGTGAACTTGTGCGAGCTCTTGACCGCCGCTGTCGGGTCTGGGGTGGCCATGGGTGCGGAGTCTGCGGAGCCGTGCGAAGCTGCGCTGAACTGCTGCTGCTGCCGTGGCCAGCGGTGGTCGAATGCGTCAATCCCGCGAGCGAGCGGGGGCGTCTGCGCGTGCGAAACTGCAGCAGCCTCGCCACTCGCGTCTTTTTTAGGCTATGCGCGCGTGCGCGCAGGTATTGAAGGCGAGGGCGCGCGCGGATCAGATCGGGCGGAGGCGACCAGCACAGAGATAGCGGTGGTTATCTGCAGCCACCGCCAGGTATTTTCGTCCCGCGGCCGCGTTCCTGGCGCCCAACTCCACACACTCTCGCAGCGCCGCGACCGGAATAGCAATGACACAAATAGGCGGCGGCGGACCTGGATATAACCGACAGGCTCAAGCGCCGCGCGCGTAATTATAGAAGAAAGCAAGATAAGGCCGGCCGCTGCCACGCGCGACTCGCCCCCGCTCGGTGACTTGTGGGCGGATCGCACCGACTTCTTCCATGATTATTCGGCTGGGTCACTCCAGGGGCCAGCGCGGTGCGAACGCCAAATGCTGGCGTCTCAACCTTGAGACTCGGAAGGCTTGGGCCTACTGAAGCAGTTGAGTCAAGCGGCGCGGGCGAACGCCCCCGGAAGGCGACGGGAAAGGCTGCCGCGAATTCGCCGTTCGGTGTTAGCGCCTGTAGTAGTCTAGGTAACGGCCGCGAGTGGCGACTCATCGCCGAGGCCGTCGGCCGACCAATCCTCGGCGCTCGGTGGATGGCACGCATTATTGCCACCAGAATTACATTTACCTCAGCGAGCTACTTGCACGCTTTGCGGGAGCTTGCAACTGGAGAGCAAGGAATCGAACGGGGGAAATCCGAATCACACCGCCAACTGGAACGAAATTGTCAATCTTGAACCATGCGTACAGCAGATCGAAACACAAAGTGCTAACTTAACAGCAACCGAACACTTGAGACTCGTCAGAGCCAGTTCTATCGAGTGTAGTAGTACGTGTATTCCTCTTCACGCACCAACAAATCTCTTGCTATGATCACTCAGTAGTATGATCACTCAGACCTCCGATTGATCTCCTCAAGCCTGACAGTTGAAGTCGCCCCCGTTGAAGCCGTGCGGTCGCGCCAAGGTTGCTCGTCATGTGGTCCACTCCACTTCAGCGACGCAAAGCCGGGCCGGAGAGGGCGATAACCAATTCTCTCCGCCATGGGGATCAGACCGCTGCGCGCCCATGGCGCCGCCGCCGGTCGTAGGCCCCGGGCGTTCCCCGCGCTGCTCCTGGCCGCCGCGCTGCTGCTGTGCTGCTGCTCCGCGCAGACCTTCAGGGCGAAGTCGCGCGTCCCCGCGACGCCGGCTCCTGAGAGCGTCGTGGAGGGGCGCGAGGGCGCGTTCGCCACCATCCTCTACGACTTCGGCGAGGACAGCGAGGCGCTGCTGCTGGCCACGCGCGTGCTCATGCGCAGCATCAAGGACTCCGGCACCAAGTACCGCCGCATGGTCATCGTGCCGCAGGACGGACTGCAGGAGAGCAGCGAGCGAGCGCTCAAGGGCGACGACCCCGAGCTCGAGATCGTGTACACCAATATCCCCAACGTGTTCGCGCACATGCCGCTCACCGACTACCGCACGCAGCTGCTGCACATGCGCAACAAGCTGGTGATCTGGGACGACCCGCAGATCTCGTCGCTCAAGCGCGTGGTCTACCTGGACCCGGAGAACCTTGTGCTGCGCAACCTGGACGAGATCTTCGCCTGCCACCAGTTCTGCGCCGTGGACAACGGCCAGTCCGTGGTGTACTCCAACGGGCTGCTGGTCATCTCGCCCGAGAGCATTGCGGCGCGGAACTTGTACTCGGACGCCATTGATGGCTTCATGATCACCGGCCGGGAGTACAACTACATCGGCATCATTCAGGGCTTTATGCCCGGACTCTTTGAGGCATTCGAGGAGAGCCCGTTGTTTTTCCTGGGGTGGGATGGAGATGACAACGGAGAAGAAAGCGAGGGAGCGGATAATGGAGGCGATACCAAGGAACCGGTGGACAATTCCGTCGTTCACCGACTGCCGTTTTACTACAGCATCAACCACATGGTCTTCTACGAGCGTATGAACTGGGACTTGTACAAGTGCAAGGACAAGAACTTGGCCACGGGCGAAATCCCCGGCCCACTGCTGAGCTACAAGTACAGCGGTGCCACAGTGAAGCCGTGGTTCTGGCTGCCGTACGTGTATTTCCAGGTGTTTTGGTACTGGCAGGATGTACGCAGCAGCCTGGGAGAGGACCACATGGGCTTCTTCTTCGGCAAGGTGGTGTCGTTCGTGGTGATTTTTGCCTTTATCTGGTTCGCCTACATCTCTCTCTGCTTAAGGCTATTCACGGAGCCTAATGGACGCCCGCGACGTTTATCGAGCTGGGGATTGCCCACCCCTGGAAACGCACAGCCGCTATCCATTGACGTGTTTAATTCGCGTGTGGTGCGCCGGGCTTGTCAATTCTCGTGCAGCGTGCTGTATGCAGTTGCATCCATGCCGCTCCTGTCAAGTGTTTCAATCGTCGTGCTGCTCACCTGGTGTAGTGTCCAGATGATTCCGATCACGATGCAACCAAGCTACGCAGGCAAGCTCTGGGTTATCGTGTACGATCTGATGCTCACCACTCTGCTGCTGGTGTTCGCTGTCGCGCATACGCTACGTACGGCACAATGGAAGAAGGACGAGGTACCTTCGACTTCCGAAATGCTGTTGAGCGGGATCTGGTGGTGTGCCAAGAAATTGCCGCTGCTGGTGCTGGCGCAGCTCCAGTTTCTTTACATGGTCGGCCGCACAGATTGGTTCCAGAACCCCGTGCTGCGCCCAGTCATGACCTGCATGTTCTATGGAATTGCCGCCACCGTCGCAGGCCGTATTCTCGTTGTGGAAATGCACCGCATCACACGAAGCTAACGCTGCACGGGTACTCGTTGCGGCAAGCAAAGAAAACTTGCCGGGTATACATAGGAAAGGTGCAGGGTGCCACAACCAGACGGGTAGACCACCTGCCGATTATCAGCTAGTAGCAGCTAGACGAGCAGAGACAAGATGCGCAGAGCAGTTCGGTACGACACTCAATAGCAACAACTGCCAATAGAAAAGGGAACTTAACCACGAATATTAGTAGTCCGAGCGGCGCTTCTTCTGAGAGGCAAGACACACAGCACAGCAGCGTCACCGCGTCCACACACACAACGGAGCAAACATGCACAAAGCACCAGAGCTAGCCATCAGTTCGCTGGACCAATAAAGGCGCAGAAAGAGGGAGGGACAGGCCGGCAGGTCAGCGTTTCTGCTTCTTTCGACACACCTGACTGACCTGGAGTTCCTGGGTCGACAGGGGCTGCTTGCCGCCAGTGAATGTCCGCTCCCGAGGGGTGTCCGATTGCTGCTGCTGCTCTGCTGCATCCTTGCGGAGATCCTTCACCACCTCAGCCAGCGCCTCCGGGTTCACGCCCTTCTGGATGAGTGCCATGAGGATGGCCAGCGTGTCGCGGTCGAGGCCCGTGTTCAGGAGCCGCGACAGCTCGTACACGGCTGAAAGTCGCATGGACAGCAAGAGGAGACGTCAGAGAACACCGCGACGGGCTTGTTTATGGCGCTGGGGCGACGTACTCTCCATGACCTCCGCGCGAGACGCGGTGATGCCGTCGCTCATGCCGGAGGAGCGGCGATGGCGCGAACTGCAAATTTGGGGATCCGATAAAGTGCGAATTTCAAGATGGAGGCAGAAAACGAGGATATCACTTCAACTTTGAAGCTAAAAATTCAACTTGGGGAGATGAAAGATTTTTTTTTAATATATTTTATCATCGTGATGGCTTTTGCTGCTGCTAGGGTGCAGGTACAATATTATACTAAATCGATATCCAAACTGTGCAGTGGTTCAATTGCTGGGTTGAGCTGCTCGAAGTCCACGTACTGCTGTTTAAACGGCCTGTGGCTGCCGCAAAAGCCTCCACAGCGCTCAACCCTTGGGCAGCCAGGGAACGAGCACTTTCGCGACAAGTGCGTGGCACATTTGCCATGGCGTTGCGCACCTTTCGTGCAGCCAGGGGCGACGCACAGTTTGCCACCTCCGTGGGTTCGGCAGAAACCTCCGCTTTGGCTGCTTTTGCTGCAGTTCTGGAACTTGCAGCGTGCCCCACCACCATGGCGCTTGCAAACACCCTTCGTCTGCGCTCCATTAGTGCAGCCTACGATGGCACACCGCTTGCCACCGCCGTGCCGCATGCACCTTCCATGACTTTGTCTTTTTGTATTGCATCCGGGAATGCTGCACTTGCTGGTGTGTCGCAGCTTCGTCGCGCCTTGATCTAGCAGGCCAATCGAGTCTTGAAAGAGCTCCAGTGGGTCCACCAGCTCGTGTGCTTGGTCGAATAGCAGCTTCGCTTCCGACTGGGCTTCGAAAACAGGTTCTGGGAGAATGAACGATGTCTGAGGTTCATCCGACTTTGCCATCTCTTGAAACGGCTTGGAATTCGTCACGGATGGAGCGATACACGGGCCGACATCCCACCATGAGTGTGCGAACGACTGCACTGAAGGGTAAGCTCCGACATCTTGGACAGGTGAAATCGACAGAGAAACCTTCGACTGACACGTGAAACTGGACGATGATTGCTTGTAGCCAGCAGCTTGCTCCATTTCAACCATTGCGACGTAGTCGGGTATCACCAAATTCAACAAAGCGAGAAACTCGTTGTTGCTGATGACATTGCAGCTGCCCACATTCGTGGCCGTCGTCATTGCACATCTACTGAAGCGATATTGGTGATAGGTCTGCATCGCGAAGATCCTGTGCTGGGTCGTGTGCCGTAGAAGAGAAAATGTAAAGTGAGCCCAGCACACGACGAGCTACTTTCTTCACTGAACCGACTCTGCTCACGATGCGTCGAGTTGGCCACAAACTAAGACGGCTATCGACAATCTGCGAAATGCAGAAACACGAGCCGAGTCCATGAATCAAGCCGTGAAAGGTGTCCATAGCTTCTCTTGGGTGTCTGTCTATTGGACAAATCAACGCACGTCTCATGAAACTAATGCCCTACGATGCTTAACAGTAAATTTTCGTGACAAGGATTAACAGCATATCGGGAAGTATCCGATATTAATCAAACCCACATCAAGAAACTACTTGTGAAACGTTTCCTTTCGTTCCCTGCGTGCACTCGTCCGGTGGATAGTACATGTACATTGCCCATTCCTACATACTCGAAATTGGTAGCGCCCAATGCACAGTGCTGGTAACAGGCTCCGTTCCGATAAAGAACGCGTCCCGCTCGCATTCACCGACATCGACAAGCCCGAGTTGAGTTTGCTGCCAGTATAAATCGCCGTGTAGCTCGGCGTCGGTGCTCGACTCAGCCGACACAAATCATAATACTGACGGCCGATAATTTTAAATTAACGACTTAACACTACATTGCAAATTAAAAAAACTTACAACATCTTTTTCGGTCGTGTGGTGCAGAACAAATTTGGAACAGGTAGATCGCAATTCATGGAATCGATTCGCGGGTTGCTTTCTTCTCTTCCTTTCACACCTTGCTGTACCAGAACAACACGCATCCTTCCCGACCGATCACCTTCGTTCTGGGCGTTCTTGAACCCGAATGCCTAAAACCTCTCGTCCCGGTGGTCTACAACTGGCCAGCCAACAGCACACCGGAATGGATTCGTCTCGTACAAGTTAATTCGATCGTCACCTGAAGCAGGCTGCCATGTTCCGCGTGAATACTGCCAGCCCCACTTGACAAAAACATCGTTGCGTTTCTCCTCAGCCATATCACTGTCGGAATAACACCCCATAGCATCTCGCAAAAAATTGGCTGCCCCCCACAATATATTGCTGGTTACTGGCTGGTGCTGAGCGGTTGTTCCAATAAAGAATGAGTCCCCTCTTGCGTTCAAAAATCTTGAGAACCCGTCAGGAATGCTGCAGCCGAAGAAGATGACCATTGCATTCAGCTCAACTGCTCCATTCGGACCATAGCAGTAATATTTAGTTTCCTCCTTCTCCTGCTCTGAATCGTCATCTATCAAGTGCAGTTGTTGTAGGCGTTGGAGTAGTGGTTGGACTCTCTGGAAAGCGAGTTTATCTGCGAGAGGAGCAAATACGTTGCAGCGAGGGTTCACATACAGCCATGCACTGGAGAACCTCATGAACTTCGTTAGAAATGGCATTTCAGTGAGCTCCTTCATCTCATCCAGTCGAGAGTATCCAAGGCGTTCTTGAACATAGGACTTGGCCTCAAAAAGAGAATCAAACAAGTGTTGCACCATGGGGTTGGTGAGGCCATCTCCTTGTCCACTTTTGATCTCAACCACGATAACCACGGCGCTCGATCTCGATACGGATTGCAGCTGTGTGGATTGACGGCATGTAGCACGATGGGCTCTCCAGTGCAGGCGTTGGTGCTGGCGCGAACAGTATCCAACAGCTTTGCACGCGCCGCAGCGTTTCAGTCCGCCGGACTTGCCGCAAATGGGGCACCCCGCCGCCGACTCCATGCTGCGACGGCTTTTACCCTACCGAGAGCTTTTCAAAATGACAGCCGACGCAACCTCGCCGTTAGGAATCGACGAGAAACGTTCTCCTCCTTCTGTCGACAAGTTGAAGTTATTCCATAGCGTAGTTCCGCCCCGTCGCCGCGTCACCGCTCCACGTGGTCTCAGTCGTCAAAATTCCGCTGCTCTCGCCCCTGTACCGGTAATGGGCCGCAAGAAGACCGTGAGCTCGACCAAGCGCGCCACGCGCATCGACAAGGATGTCAAGACCACGCTCATGCACAGCCGCGTGCTGAGCTTCCTGTACGACCTCATGTGGAGCTACCGCTACTTCCCGCAGCTGGCGGCCTGCCTGCTGCTCGCGGAGGCGGTCGTGGGGTACCTCATCATCCAGCGCGTCCCCTGTACGTGAGCGCCCCCCGCAGCCCCCCCCCCATGCATCTAACGTTACTCTGTACGTTGCCACCACAGACACGGAGATCGACTGGTCCACGTACATGCAGCAGGTGGCGCTGTTCAAGGCTGGAGAGCGCGACTACGTCAACATCCGCGGTGACACCGGCCCGCTCGTGTACCCCGCCGGCTTCCTGTACGTCTTCTCGTTCCTGTACTCGATGACGGACGAGGGGCAGAATATTCGTCGCGCGCAGTACATTTTCCTTGGCATCTACCTCGTCATGATCGCCACGGTGCTCGCTATCTACTACCGCGCGCGCGTGCTGCCCCCGTGGGCCACCGTGTTCCTGTGCGTGTCCAAGCGCCTGCACTCCATCTTCATGCTGCGCATGTTCAACGACGGCATCGCCATGACGCTGCTCTTCATCGCCGTGTACCTGTTCGCGCGCCAGCGGTGGCGCTGGGGATGCGTGTTCTTCAGCCTCGCGGTGTCCATCAAGATGAACGTGCTGCTATTCGCGCCTGCGCTGTTCTTCTTGCTGCTGCAGTCGTGCGGCATTCTTCGCACGGCATGGTATCTGCTCATCTGCGCGGCGATCCAGATTGCGCTGGGCTACCCGTTCCTCAAGCACAACTGGTGGAGCTACATGAACAAGGCGTTCGAGCTCAGCCGCGTGTTCACATACAAGTGGACGGTCAACTGGAGGTTTATTGACGAAGAGACGTTCGTGTCGGGAGGCTTCGCGATCCTGCTGCTGCTGAGTCACCTGTTCTTCATGGTGCTTCTTCTGGACAAACACTTTAACATTATCGGCACTTTCCGAGCCGTGCTGATTAAGCCGTTCGCGATCTACGAGCCGTTCCCGATCCAGAGCGAGATTGTGGTCACGTCGCTATTCGTGATGAACTTCGCCGGCATTGTGTTCTCGCGCACGCTGCACTACCAGTTCTACTCGTGGTACTACCCGACGCTGCCGTACCTGCTGTGGTGCTCTGACTTGCCTCTGCTGCTCAAGATGGCGGCACTGCTGAACAACGAGTACGCCTTCAACACGTTCCCGTCGACCACCATGAGCTCGCTCATGCTGCAGCTCACGAACGTCTTCCTGGTTATCACGTTGTATCTGAACCAAAAGTCGAACTCGTTCGTGCCGTACCTGGACGCCGAGGCTCGCACGAACCTGATCGCGTTTGTCAACGAGGAGTGCTTCGACGGCGCGCGCCAGCTGGCTCTGTACTACGGCAGCGTGACGGAAGAGCTGACCGAAGGAGCCTTGGTCTCGTCCATCGACGAGCACGAGGTGGTGTTGTCGCTGCCCAAGCTGAAGCTGACGCTCGCCGTTGGCTTCGGTAGCAGCGGACCCGTGACAGGCGAGGGCTACGGCCGCCAGGTGCTGAAGGGCATGCTGAAGGAGGCGGGCGAGGGCATCAAGGCCGGCGACACCATGGGCAAGATCATCAACCGCGAGTACATGAAGGACAAGGAGCTCAAGAAGCTCGTGGACTCGTTCGATGACGCCAGTAGCAGCAGCAGCAGCAGCCGCACCTCGCTACGTCAGCGTCCGACCACCAAAACGGTGACGTCGACGACGTCGACCAACGTGTAGTAGGAAACCTAATCCCCTCGTGAATCCACTCCCGTGTGACCACACCAGAACCCGCGAAACCTGATGCAGCATCATGGCGAGTGACCAGCCATTTTGAGCCCAAGCGGTGGCATCATGACGGTGGCGCTGGCCTTCGAGAGCGACGACGGCTCGCGCGCCATCGAGCTGCAGGTGCAAGTGCATGAGAGCGACGGCGTGCGCGCGCCCGACTGCGACATGCGCGCGTACTACGACGTGGCGCGCACCGTGGCGCAGCTGCGCCGCGGCGGCTTCCGGAAAATCGCGCTGCAGTTCCCGGACTCGCTGCTGCCGGACGCGCCGCAGGTGCAGCAGCAGCTCAAGGACGCGCTGGCGGGCCAGTGGGAGCGCGTGTTCGTGCTGGGCGACACGTCGTACGGCAGCTGCTGCGTGGACGAGGTGGCGGCGCAGCACCTCGTGGCTGACTGCATCGTGCACTACGGCCGCACGTGTCTGAGGTGGGAGATGCTCGCAGCATTGCTGCGGTGCAAAAAAGAATAATAATACAATAATACTGATGGTTGGTGTGGTGTTGGTGCTGCTAGTGCCACGACCAAGGTCCCGGTGATCTACGTGTTCGGCAACGCGCCGGTCGAAGTGGACGACTGCGTGCAGCAGCTGGGTGAGCGCATGGCGGCGGTGGACCCGACCAAGACGCTGGTGCTGCTGTACGAGCCACGCTACCATCATGCTAGCGGGGGCGTGTTTCAAGGGCTGAAAGAGAAGTTCGGAGAGAGAAAGCTGGTGCTAGGAACGATGAAGACGTTCTACGACCCGACGGAGCAGGAGAAGGGGACCGACGCGGCGACCGGTGCCGAGAAGAGCTCGACTTCTGTGCTGCGTATTGGTGGCCAGGATATTGTGGTGGAATCGGACAACTGCGAGGTCACCCCGGAAACGTACTCGCTGTTGTACATTGGCGCGGAGTCGGCGCACCTTACCAGCATCTTGATGCGTTACAGCACGATGGACTGCTTCTCGTACAACCCCGAGATGATGGCTACCCGCAAGGAGGGAGCGACTGTCAATCGTTCTCTTATGAGACGGTAAGTTGTTTCTTGATAAGATTTGACTTTGTTGAAGTTGGATATAAGGCCTGATGACTGTACTGCTGCAGCTTCTTTCTTGTCCAACAAGCTAAGGAGGCGCAGATCTATGGCATTTTGATGGGTACGCTGGGTGTCAACAAGTACCTTGATGTCGTCTATGGTCTTCAGAAACTAATCAAGAAGTAAGTAGGGTCGCTGCATATTCGTATGGCGACTGTGCGCGTACTAACACAACGCTGCTCTTCGTAGGAGTGGACGCAAGTCGTATCTCTTTGTAGTAGGCAAGGTCAACGTGCCTAAGCTCGCCAACTACGCTGAGATCGATGCCTTTGTGCTGGTAGCATGCCACCAAAATACTCTCATGGACAGTAAGGAGTACTACAAGCCTATCATAACGCCGTACGAGCTCCAGCTAGCGCTATCTCCCAACGAGGAATGGGATGGGCAATACAAAACAGACTTTGGTGAGGTGGTCCCAGCTCTTGAGAAGACCGCACAGAGTGTGGAGCAGACAGCTGATGACGGTGAGGATGAAGATGCTGATAAACCGTTCTTTTCATTGGTGTCTGGGACGTACAAAACGTCGTCTCGAGCAATACCAGTTGACCGCGAGACTGCAACGTATGCACTCACTGCATCTGAAAAGCCCGACGCAACTACTGCGCTTCAGGTCAAGAATCAGCGCACAGAGCTCACGACATATCATAGCGAAGCTGCCGATTTTCTGGCAACAAGAGAGTACCAGGGTTTGGATCCACGCATTGGCAAAACGCCTGCACACGCTGCTGTTGAAGGTAGCACAGGCATCGCGCGGGGTTACACTCACGAGACTGAATAGACGATCGCGATAATAAGAGAGAGATCAAGTTTTTTTACGCAAGGTTTCTTCAAATTTGGGTAGTTGCTTGATTCGCAGACTGCGATTGCCACTGCAACAGAGCGCATCATTATTCTTTCTAAGGCTGCAGCAAACGGCGCTCCTCCTCCTCCTTTGCGATTTTCTCTTCCTCCAGTGTCTGCTTCGCCAACTGATATCGTGGATCCAGTTTGTTTTTTCCATAAGCCGCCCCAAGGAACTGCGGATCCGTTTCAGCTTTCTTGGCGTATTTCAGAATGGCCTCCCGCGGGTCTTCCTCTCGGAATGAAGACTTGATGTGGCTACTCATAAAGTATTGCGTGAAAGTAGTGCTACCGCTGATCTTGCCACCCATGCCTGGCCCCGTAATGGGCTTATCGGGAGCATGAGACTTCTTGGGGTCAGCGCGCACCTTCTCATACTTGCGCTTACGCGAGCCCGAAGTATCGTCGCGGTACATGGGCAGGGCGTGCGGGTTGTAGACTTTACCAGCACCATCAATACGTACACCAGAATCAACACTCTGCACTTTTAACTTCTTTGTGGCGCTCAAAAGAACACCCTTCTTGCTCTGCCTGGGATCGTAGAAGACACGACAAGAACCTGTTGAGCTTCCCACGAAAATCTGGTTGATACCGTAGTGCCATTCCACGCATACAGCACTTTCGTCCTCTTTCATGTCGATGCTAGCAACTGGGTCTACAAGACCAGGAGTGTGTACATCGAGGAACAGAACTTTACCCTTCAGGCCCTTGCCCTTCCGAACACAAGTTCCAGCTGCGATTGCTGTGCCATTGTGATTGAAGGCGATATTACACGTTCCAAACACACCTTCGATGCCACGGAACTCTTTTACACTTTGCTTTGTTTTGCGCAGATCCCAGATTTTCACAGTGTCATCTGAACATGACCGTGAAGCCATGTACTTACCGTCGGGGGAAAATCGGATTGATGAAATACCGATATCACCTCCACCATCAGCATGAGCATCACGAATAGTCACCGCAGCCCCAGCGTATGCCTTGCGAGGGTCAATGCATTGTAGCTGACCATCCATAGTAGCCCCTGCTACCATCGAGCCGTCTGGGTTAAAACGGCAAGTTGTCACTCCACAGCGCCGCCCACGGCGATCCTTGAACTTAAAAACCGACGTGTTAATCAGCTTGTCGAACGTCTTCTTGCCTCCTAGATTCCACAGGCGCACCGTGCCATCCAACGAGCTCGTAATCATTTGATCGCGTGCTGTCGGATGCCATTGCCCGCTGGTTGTCGAGTGGGTATGTCCATTCGTATTGGCCATGTCAACCACGTACATGTCTCCTTTTGCGAATTGCAACTCCTCCACACCCTCGCGCGTCAGTATTTTCGGCTGGCAGGATCCGGTGACAGCAAGCAAACGATCACCCGACGGGCTGTAGCTCACGGCTACAAGCGGATGGCCTTCATCGACCTCGATCGCACGGAACGGACGCACATGACGTGCCATACCTGCAAAGTCCCACAGCTTCACGTGGTAGTCCATGGCTCCTGTGGCCACCCGCGCACCAGGCGTGTCCACAGCAATGCAGGCAAGAGCTTTGGTATGGCTCTCAAGGCCAACTTCATGCGACTTGGGCAAGCCATACCGCAGCGCAACATCGTCCGTGGCGTCCGCGTCGTCCTCGTCTCCGCTGTCGGATTCCGGCTCGGGAGCCGAATCCTCTCTATCCGCTACGTCTTCCTGGCTCGCCCCCTTTTCCTCGCCCGTTTCCTCCCGGGGCACCTGTGCAGGCGTCTGCATCATTTGCGCCGTCATCGCAGCGATCTCCGCCTGCCTCTGCATCCACTCGAAGCAACAGCGTGTCAGTCCTGAGCTCACCGTTCCCAGCACATCCGCCGCTCCCCGCACCTTCCTCCTCTCCTCAGCCTTGGCGTCTGCAGCCGGCACCTTCTCGTCCCTCGGTCGGCGGTGCTGGCCTCCGAAGCTCTGCATCTCGCGCATCATGCGCTGCAGCTCCGGGTCCGCAGCCTTCTGCTCCTTCTCCTGCTGTTTCTGCTCCTTCTCCTGCTGCTTCTGCTCCTCCTTCTCCGGCTGCTCCGCCGAGTTCTCGAACACGTACGTCCTGGTGCTGGCCCCGAACGTGATGCGGTCCCCGACCCGCAGCTCCCGCGGCTCGTGGGGCGGCAGCTCGCGGCCGTTCACGAACGTGCCCTGGGCCGAGCCCAAGTCCACGAGCTTCAGCCGCGCGCGCGCGTCGTGCACGACGGCCGCGTGCTGCCTGGAGACGGACGCGTGCCGCAGCCACACGTCGCTCAGCTGCTCGCTGCGCCCCAAGACGACACACGCGCGGCCGCCCACGCGGATCCGCTCCCCGCTCGCGCCCGCCTTCTCCACGCGCAGCTGCGCCTGGCGGTTGCGAGGCGCCGGCGGCGCGGACCTGCGGACGACACACACACGTGAGACATGACACGACACGAGCGTTAGCGGCGGCGGCAGTGGCTGGAGGCGCTCGAGCGGCGCGCGCTGGACGCACCACGGAGGCGCCTGGAACGCCATGTACCAAGCGATGGGATGGGAAAATGCGACGGCGCGTAGGAGCGCACGGTAGAAGAGAAGGTCGGGGTTGAGAGCGGCCACTGGGACAGAGAAGCAGCTCAACGAACTGATTTCGGTTAATAACGTGGACCCAGCTAACGAGATATCAGTACGAAGTACGCTGATTCCCCCCAGTTGGCGATATTTTCCGATTCCCATGAAAACTACATTTGTTTTGTTAACCGGCATAACTACATTTGATTTGAACATGTTTAAAACTACATAACCACATGTACATTTGTTTAGAGAATGTCGTTTTCACGGGGACAACACTTCGCCGACAGCAAACGTTGCAATCATGGGTACATTTTCGAGAATGCGTCGATGTCGCCCACAGCGCATAGCGGAACAATCGAGTGGATGCCATCGCAAGTTCTTCTGTCGACCAGGAGTTCTCGTTACGGCTCGTTGGTTGACTTGATCGAATTGGACGCCCAAAGCGACTTAAAGCCGACCTTTCGTTGTATTGTTTTTTCCCAAGAGGTCGGCGAATCCTGCGGGCCTCGTCAATCGCAGGGCCGCCATGAAGGAGAGCGGGGCGGAAGATCTCCACGCGCTGCAGGAGGAGCTGAAGAAGCTCGGAATTCGCGTCGTGTCGGGTCGCCAGGACACGGTCATCTCGGTGAAGATCAAGGGGCTGGCAGGTCGAGCACTCGTTCGCGGACTTCGACTGGCCGACCAGCTGCTTCAAGCGAAGATCACGCAGACGTTGAGAGCCTGCACCGATCCAGCCACGAAGCTGTTCACGGACCCGACATTCGGACCAAGCAGCAGAGACCCCGACGGAGCCGCGGCAATATGCAAAGCTGGAGGGGTTATTCCTGCAAAGGGGGGCTCGCAACACCAGGCCAAAGTTCTCGGTTTGCTGCGACGGGGGAAAATTCGATGGGAACGACCAATTTACGCTCAGGAGAATGATGAAACGGATAGCAGGTGCGTCTTCACTGCAGCTGTTCGTTTACTCTACTGGTGCTCAATGCTACTTGGTGTTACACGCATAGTCTGCAGGAAGATGACGACGGTGGCATTTACTCCCTTTCATCAGGCGACCATGTTTTCGCACAGAATGCAACCCTATTTGCCGACGGGGTTTCTTCGGGAGATGTTATACAGGGAAATCTGGGCGACTGCTGGTTTTTAAGTAAGTGCAAGATACGAAGCGTGGTATAATACGCGAAATTGATTCAGTCCGATGTTTGCATGGTCCAGGTGCGTTGAGTGTGGTGGCTACGCGGTCAGACCTACTGGAGCAAACATTTTGGCGCGGGGATCGGAATAAGTCGAAGGGTTTATTTGTTTGCAAGTTCATGAAGGTTCGTTGGCGTATACTTATTTGCCCTACTATTGGTTGATCTGACCAAGGCAATCGTACTCGAACCAAGCAGAATTTTGTCTGGAACTACGTTTTAATTGACGATCGCCTGCCTGTCTTCGGGTTTACGAACAAAAAAGTAGGACAACCCTACTTTGCTCGCTGTCGGAATCCTGACGAGCTCTGGTAAATGCAACTACAATTCGACCAATGTTACGAAGCGTTAACCTCGCCGATTCCTGCCTTGTGACAGGGTACCACTGCTAGAAAAGGCATACGCTAAGCTTCATGGAAGCTACGAAGCGCTCATCGGCGGTTTTGTTGATTGTGCTTTGAACGATCTGACTGGGATGTGCGCTGAGCAAGTAATTTTGAAAGAAGGGTTCCCTGGGTTTGGTGAGAATCCGTATATTCCAGCAAAACCTCAACAGCAGCACGGGGATCCGTTCTGGGAGAAGTTGATTCGGTACAAACAGTCCGGGACACTGATGGGGTGTTCTATCCAACCACCTGTAACTGCGAAAGATGTCGCCGTGGAATCTAGTGCTGGCAATGGCTTGTATTTCAAGCATGCATATGCTCTTGTGGATGTAGCTGAGATTAAGACCGCCAAAGGTGATTCTGTTCGATTGGTCAAACTTCGGAATCCGTGGGGAACGGGAGAATGGGTAAGATATACAATTGCGCTGGTAGATTTCGAGAGAGTGCAATAATTATCGTTCGTGTCTATTAGGCTGGGCCATGGTCAGATGGCAGTGAGGAACGCGTGGAAAACGAGGATGCCATCGAAAGTTTCTTCAAAATACTAAAGCGAAAAGTTGGCGCCAACGCTGAAAAACGTTTTTTCATGATCTATAATGCCCAGGGCAAAGCTGACGCGGATAGTATATCTCAAGAAGAAGTCACCGAAATCAACACTTACGATGGAACTTTCTTCATGTCGTACGATGCTTGGATGCAGTCATTTACGCATTTTTTTGCTGGTATAGGTAAGCTAGTGCTACATTTAGTGCGAATGTCAGCCCCGCCATTATTTTTCGTCGAAACTACGCTAACAAGTTGTGCGATCAGATTTCCCTGATGCGTGGTGCGGTCGGCGGTCAGAAGGGAGTTGGAATGAAGCCAATTGCGGTGGAAATACGACCAAAAGCACTTGGATCAACAATCCACACTTTGAACTGGTGCTTGATCAACGAGCACGTATATTTGCTTCATTAAGTCAGGAAGATCCTCGCGGTAGCGATAACATTATGATTGTTCCTGTTGGCTTTCACATTTGCTCACTCACCCCAAGTGGAAATGACTCCAACAAATTTGAAATTAGGGAACCACCAAACAAATTGGGTGCCTATTACCGGCTTTACAAACCAGCAGAACGAGAAAGTTTTCAGAGTGGGAAACGACCGGAACGCCTTCCACCTGCAATTATACCTGGAAGTGTGATTCCTGGGATTGATGATGATGGCGTTCCCCAGCCCGCGTATACGTTCAAGCAAGCAGTATCGGTAAGCCTATTTTTTTATGAATCTGTTTTTACTGGCAAATTAACCATTTTATTATTATGGGAAGGTTGAGGCTACGCTAGAAGCGGGAAGATACTGCATTATCCCGAGCATGTACATGAGAACGGTACGTACGACTGACTTAATCCAAGAAAGCGTATTATCTAAGTGTGATTGAATAGGACAAAGCTACTGGCAAGACAAACGTAGGCAATTTTTGGCTCTCTGTGTATTCAGATAAGCCTTCTTTTTGTTTAGAAGGTGGAGAAGAAATTGTGGAAGAGGAGGAGGGGGATAGCGAATTTCAAAGTGCTGGGGAACGGTCTCGCGGAATTGCCAACGGTGCACCTGGCCACCTTGATAGGCGCTTATCCACTGCCAGTTCAAGCAAAAAGTCAGATAGGATCACAGCCACGGGAAATGCACTCGCAGCTGAAAGAAGGCGCAAGTACGAAAATGAAAAGGAGGAGTTATTACGACAGGCAAAGCGTTTCGGGGTTGGACTGCGTGAACTGAGGGTAGAGTTCGGCAAAACGCCGAGAGTTCAGAAGGCAGAATGCCGGCATAAGTTGCAGAAACTTGGATTTAACGTCGCAAGTTGGGATGATGAGAAGATCGGATTGCTCTTTGGAGAAGAGGATGGCCTTGCAACTGGAGTGATCCACACGGAGAAAATTCTCAAGCTGTTCACGCCTGATATCCAGGAAGAGAAAATGGCTTGTGAACTTCCTGATATGGAGGAAGATGGAGATAACTCAGACATCTTTCATCGAGAAGGTATTCTCGAGATTGAAGTTCATGGGGCAAGTGGTCTTTCCGTATGTGAAGGACACCGAGCTCTGGTTCAAAGAAAAGTTCAAATTCTAGCCCCCGAGTTCTCAGCATCACAAAATGCTCTTCGGCGACGAATAGCGATTGACATTTTTGATCGAGATCCCTCAATGAGGTGGCATCTTCGGTACTTTGCACGAAAATCCCCCCTATTGACAAAAACCCGATACGGTTTACCAGACAAAAATTGTGACGAACCTTCACGCTCACCATCACCATCACTAAGCTCAGCGCCTGTTGCGGCTTTTTATGCATTGCTGGAAAAAGAATATACAACCCGATTTCTCTCCAGTACAAACACACAGGATGAGGTTGAGTTTGATGCTTATATCAGCCGAACGCCAACTTACTCTAGAAGAGAAGGAGTTTCATTCCACCCCGTACTATCACCTAAAGATGCCCCAAGTGTAATACTGAATCTACCATCGTCAAATGCGGTAGAGTTACACAAGTGCAGCCGCATCCGAGATCTTGAAGTCAAGCGGTCAGACAGGCTAACAGCACTGCTTCAGCACAAGCAACAAGCGCTGGGCAATGCGGAAAAGGTATCGGTCTTACCGAGGTTAATTGGTGGAAGGAAGAGTGGCTCAAGCCACGTAAACTGTATCGATTGTGGTGAGAAAGTCTTTATCCAAGGGCGGGGGGATAGACAAGCTGCTGGACCAAATGAAAGTATGAGCTTTCCATGCAATGGGGCCAGGTGCATGAACGTGTTTTGTCTTACCTGCTATTCCTTGCTTCCTTTGAAAAGCAAGTTATGTGAAGAATGTTTCCAGCATGAAATATCTTCTCATGAGACATTGGGTGAACAGCTACGGGTTGTGTTAATCGAGAAAATTGGCGCTTCTGATCATCAGCGAGAGAAGCTGGACGAAGTGTTCAGATTTGTTGATGTGGATGGATCAGGTTCATTAAGCCTGGAAGAGTTCGACAAAATGCTGGATCTCTTACGCATTGAGCCGGCCCTCACTCAGGGACAAAAAACATTTCTTGTTGATCAGTTTGATACAAATGGGGATGGAGAAGTAAGTTTAACAGAGTTCCAGGCCTGGATATTGCGAGATCGTGTATGGGAAGAGCCTCCACCCTTCCTTAATACGGCCCGTGAAAATCTGGGTTCAATTACTCCAGAAATTTTTGATGCAGTTATTACGCCAATATGCAATGAAATTATGGACATAGCTTTCGACGCGTATATGTTTAGCTTAACAATCGGTCCTTGGTCACGGTCAACAAATTCGACTTCAGATTTTCAAAATGCGCCTGAACACTCGGATGTTGCTGAGACTGGCGATATCATATTCCAGCGAGTGGTGAATTTGAGCACTGCTTTTGGTGTTGCTACGAATGCTGTCGAGAAGGTATTTGAACAGGTAGATGGTGATGGAAGTGGAAACATTGATCAATTCGAGTTCATAGAGCTACTATCCGCTCTGGGAATTCACCTCAACTTTCAGGACGTAACTCTACTGATGAATCGTCTGGGAGCAAAACCGACTGGTGCGAGGCTCACAATTGAGCGTTCTGCCTTTATAGCTTACGCAGAGCGAATTACTAGCAAAAACACTAGTCGTGAGCGCAAGGGTAGTCTCAAAGATATTTTGCTTCGCTTCGACACGATTTCTGAAAATGTGCCGAATATGCGTGAAATGATTCAGTGCCAACTGCAGCAGCTACATGAAAACATGAGCCACAAAGAGTTAATCGCGATTTGCAAAGCTCTTGACGAAAAGGCTGCCATTGATATCGCTGTAGATGACTTGCGCTCAATAGCCATAAATCTGTCTTATGACTTTGAAACATCACCGTCCACGCAGCATGTAACCGATAGCACTGGCCAGGTCCATAGCGTAAAGTCAAGTGGAGATATGCTAGCTAGGATGATCCTTCAAGAATCAACTGGTTTTGTCAACCATTTGAAAGCATTTGACGGAGCTCTTGTTTGTGGTGCGCTTTCAACTCATTTACAAATACGAAGTGGAACTATCAGCACCAAAATTATATGGAGAAGCGTATTCGGTGTCGACACATCCGATGTCATCCATTTAAGAGACTTCAATGCTGCTATTATGAGGACGGGCTTCCTCATATCTGCTCAAAACGGCCCTACAAAAGGTGGGGATTATCCCAGTGATTATCTGCTTACACAAATTACGCTTTCACTTGCGGTTGATGCGGTGCGTATCGATTGGCAAGAAGTAACACAAAGGTCATCCGCTCCTGTGATAGACTTCAACTTGTTCAGGCTAATTATGAGGATCCAGAAAATCCAAGAAATCGAACTTAGATTCAATCATGCCCTTGCAAATTTTTTGCAATTGTGCCATGGTGAGCAGCAACACTTGGTGACTATGGCACTTGAAACCGAAAAACGACTGGTCATTCGAGCCCGAGATCCCGTTTTCAGGTTTTGTGCTGACTTTGTACTCAATGAAGACGAGTACGACTACCACAATTTGCTTACCCAGTTTGGTTACAACGGTCTAGAACGACGTGCTGCCGAAAATCACGGTATTACTCGCGAACTTGCTTTTGCGAAATCTCCTCATGGTATTGTTACTAGTGAATATTATCCAGAGCTGAACAATGCAATGCTGGCAATTCTGGAACGAATTCGTGTAGATTATCGTCGGCACAATCATGCGACCTCGCATAGCTCAAGGCCGTACGTGTTAAACCTTTCACTGGTAGAAAGTGACTCTTTCATAGCCACGCTGCGTAACTTACTCTCCCGAGTCGAACTACCGTTCTTTTGGATGGTGTCACCCCGCAGCTTGGTGTTATCTATTGACAGTGAGTATTTAGACCAACAAGACAAAACTAGTTTCCAACAGCTAGTCGCTGATTCACTTTCCCCGTCCGTGTCTCAGCTGGCTTTATCTCTGCGGGCACTCGTTACGTTCGTATCTCATACAGTGTCATCTTTATTGGTTCGTTATGAAGTTGTTGGTAGGCATAACAATGTCGAAACAAGCTGGCGAGAGTTTCAAGCTTTTATCGCAGGACACCAAAATACGTACGCCGTGTTGGAGCTTCATCCTCAAGGATCTTTGTTTTCGACGCGTGTAGCTCGTGCAAGTGGCTCTGGGGCAGTGCAATGGACCTTCAAAACTCAGATTAAGCTTGAAGAACCGAAGCTTTGTGATCACCGGATTGACCGTCCTGTGGTGTTTACAGATACTGTCAAGGTTTCACGTATCCCAGGCAGCACCCCAACAACGGAAAGCATAAACTTTATCGTCACGGATAGCACAGAATCTCCTGGACACCTTGTTGTAATTAGCGTGCGTCGAGCAATACCTTCTGGCCTCGAGTCTCCAAAGCCAAGGCTATACTGTACAGCGTATGATCCATTAACCTCGTGTGATTATGCTGTGGAGGGATATCCTGTAGATTGGTCTGTAGATTTCTTTGACGTCGCCGTTAACCCTTCGTTTGAAGATAAGTGGCACGTGATGCTCGGAACGATGCGGCTTGGCGCGGCAATTACTCCAAAGCTCTTTATCACTGTTTTTAACAAGAAGGCCAAAACAGACAAGCTGATTGGAGAATGCGAGGTCTCTGTCGGATCTGCTATTGTCCAGGAAGGACATATTTTTGAGGAGCGTGTCGCGCTGCACCCGCCATTATCTTCGCCATCAGAATCACTAGCTACGACCACAACTACAAATGTTACTGCTGCTGGTGTGGCTGCACTCACCTTCCGATTTGATGTGAAAAAGACCCCAATCAACGATGTGATAACTAAGAGCAATTTACCACAGGGGACTGGGATACCAGTACCCATAGAATTTGGAGCGCAGTACTTGGCAGGAGAGATTACGTCTCCACGGCTGGAACCGGTCGAGGACAATAATTGCGACGAATTAAAGCAGCTGCAATCCGCGATGGCCTCGATCCAACAGTCTAAACGTGAAGCTCAAGAGCAAGTTAGACAGCTCCAAGCACAACTTCAGCAGTTGTCATATGCATCAAACAGAACTTCTGACGATACAGCCGAAAGATGGAAGAGAAGGCTCGAGCAGGCCAGGCAAGAGCAATTTTCAGCGGAGGAACAGTATGCAGCAAGGTGCGTGTTTCATGTCTCAATGGTGCCTTTGTGTGATCTCACAATACTGTGATGTATTATATCCTTATGCAAAATTCAGAACAGCAGCTCTCCAGCGAGAGATTCAACGCTTGACTGAAGAACATGAAAAACAAATGAATGTACCTCGTGAAGTATCGAACTTAAAGGACTGTCGTCTCTCAGCGGAGGCTTCAGCTCACGATATCCTTTCAGCCATGAGGGGAATTCTAACTAGTCGGTGCCCAGAGAGACCCTACAATGGACTAAAGAAGGCATTAGCTGCTGAGGCGGAGGTTCCGGGGAAGGTACGAACTTTGTTAATACGGCGTAGCATTATCTTTAGTGCGATGTCATTGACTCGTTCACTACATCTGTTGGCTAGGTAACATTTGCTGTTTTCAACGACGTGCTCGGAGACTTCGGACTTGCGCTATCGTTAGATCATCGATCAACTCTATCGAGTCTCTTTGACTCTGAAATGGTTGGCCGCATCAGCATCGAAGGTACATTTTTTCACTGTGAAATCCAATTGCAGTATTCTCACGACACCGAATTCTTTGTAGATTTCTTCATTAAGCTTTGTGGCGATGCCGAAGCCTACGAACAGGTTAAAACGCCACAAGTCCCGTCACCGGCACCAGAACCTAGACCAACCCCAGTTGAAGACCCAGACCCTATTGTCTTCACGGTAAAGCTTTCTTCCTGCTTGGATGCTAAGCTCGTTACTTACCGTTGCCATTGTGTGTTGCACGGGGAATTTTTAGCCAACTCCACCTCCTGTTCAACGGCCAGTATCTCCAATTGCATCCCCTGTACGAGCCGCAGGTTCTCGATCGAAGATGAACTGGCAAGACATGAAAAAATTCCTTGTGCTAAACCTACCGGAAGGTTGGGAAACGCGGTTCACAGAGAAGGGCAGACCCTACTTTTGTAATCATGCCAACAGGTGCGATTGAGCGTAACGAATTATTTGGTTGACTACACTGATTCTGTGGCTACGTGATTAATAGGTCTACACAATGGAAGCATCCTCGTCCAGAAATTGAGACCATCTTTAGCGAGTGGGCACAGGAAAATGGGGCATATTTCAACAGAAAATCGACATCTGCGCGTGCTTCAAAGCAGAGGTAACGAAACAGCATTTAATACGATATACCTCGAAGTAGGTATAGTACTGAGCAGTAAAAGCCAGTGTGACGAACGCGCAAGCGAGTTCATTCGTGAATATAGAAAACGTAGATATCTGCACGGAGGACTCATAGATATAACGTATTTACCACTCGCCCCAGTCGTCTGTCGACTTGGGAATGTCAGGGGCCGAAATATCGTTTTTGCCGTTGTCAGTAAATATCGAGACCGACGAAGTTGGTGAACAAAGTGGTTGTCCGTCTGCCAGCGAGATGTCGTCGAGAGAGTCATCCAGCAGGCCTTCTGTGTCACCACCGACGTGATCGGCACAGTGGGCTGCGCTTTCGTGAAATGCACGAAACATACCAAGCTCGGCCTTGAGCACTCCCATCTCACTCCTGGCTTCAGCTTGAGCCTTCTTATAGCCCTCCTGAAAAGCTTGATCACGCTCTTGCTTTGCGCTTTGTTCAGCGCCAGCTTTACCCGCTTCCATACCCTTTTCATACGCTTCGCGTGCACGAGCTTCTGCACCAGCCACAACATTTGCTAGCTGTGTCTGCAGCTCATTCATACGACTTTGAAGTTTGGAGTAGTCATCAGATCCCGCAATGGCAGCACTCGTTGACCCAGCGGCAGCACCAGCTTCACGCTGTTGTCGCAACGTCGTGAGTTCTGCCTGCACCAGGTCTTTCAGCTTTTTCATCTTCAGCGCGCGCATTCGCCACAGATCCTTTTCCTTCGTCAGATCGGCAAGAGCAGCCGTTGTAGCCTTACTGGCATCCACAGGTGACACTGCTGCACCCTTCTCCACCTCCGCCAATTTTTCTCGAGCAGCCTGAAGATCGTTCTGCAGTTGGCGATTCTCCTTCGTCAGCGCCGCCGCAGCCCCTCGCCCTTCCTCGATCTCCACCCTAAGTCTAGTCATGTCCTCCTCCGCCTTCTGCTGCACAGTCTGGACGATCGCCTGGCTCTCCCTCACACCCTCCTCATACCCCGCGGCCCTCGCCTCATCAACCTGCATGGTGGCCGCGGCCATCCTGGTCTCGTACGCATCGCAGAGCGCCTGCAGCTGCTCCTCCCACTCCTGGAGCGCGCTCTTCTCCTTCTCGTCGTAGCTCTGCTTGGTGTCCTGCAGCTGGAGGTGCAGGTCCCTGGCCTTCTGCCGCCACTGCGTGGCCGCTCGGCGCTCGGCGTCCCTGGCTTCGCGCAGCAGCCACAGCCCCTCCTGGTCTGCCCCTGCAGCCTTGTCCCTGCTCCGCCCCGCGGGCGGCTGCGCGCGGTGCTCCAAGTCGCCCGAGAGCGCGTCCTCCGGGCCCTCCACCGCGTCCGCGTCCTCCCCGCGGTTCTCCTCGGGCGCTTGCTTGCTCTCCAGCAGCGCGCGCTGCTGGCGCTCCAGGCGCTCGGCCTGCTGCTGGCGGAAGAAGAAGCGGCGCCAGAACTCGTCGTCGCTCAGCTGCAGCGGCACCAGCGCGTCGTGCAGCGCGCGCAGCTCCGCGTCCTCGTCCAGCGCGCGCGCGATCTCGTGCGCGTGCTCGCCGGCCGAGAAGAAGCCGCAGAACGCGCGGAAGGCCGCCAGCTCCTCGTACAGAAGCTCGTCCACGGGCCCGGCGCGCGCCGCGCCCATGGCGCTGTGCAGCAGCGTGGCGGCCTCGTCCTGCACGGCGGCGGCCAGGCTCTGCGCCTTCTCCTGCACGGAGCTCACGCCCGCCGACGCGCTCCGGGCCGCCTGCTCCAGCAGCCGCCACATGCCGCCGCCGCTCAGGCTGCGGCCGCGCGCGCGCTCGAGCTCCTCCGCCTTGGACGTCGTCGTCGTGGACGTCGGAATACCGGTATGAATACAGTGTAGACGCGAATGAAAAGGGGACAGAGAAGAGAAGAAGTGGTGTGCGCCACATCGAGAACGCTGTATATAGGCTGTTTTGTGCTGCGGTAAAACGAAAAAGATCATTTTCTACTGGGGAAAATGACCAAAGAGGTATGAAATCGGCCGAAATGGGCCAAATGTGGATGAACCACCTAGTAGTCCTAACCCGTCCCGAGGATACCGGTTATTCGGCAAACACATTCACACACGTCTGGTCGAACGTAATTGGTATGGTGCAGAGGAGTGGCAGCAGAAATCCATAATAGTTACTCCAAAGAGTATGACCCTGTACGAGTCACAAAGCAAGGAAATAGGGTTTTATCGCGTGAAGCATGCATCCGAGGACATCAGCTATGTCTACAAAAGCAACGTGAACCGAGACATGATGGTCCAACATCGAGTTACGCTGAGCAAAGTGCGCATTTATTGACTAACACCAACTGCCTTGTCGCCACTTGATTGCTGCTCTTCAAAGCAGGAAAAAGCTGGACACCGCTTACAACTACTTCAACGAGGTATATCATGTGTCGTCTTATGCAAAGGCAGGCGTTTCGGGGAAAGGTCGTGCACCTACCCTTGACCCAGGAAATGGAGACCGAAGGAATCACACTTCCCCCAATTCTAGCTGCGGGGCGTGGACGGCCCAAAAGCATACGCATTAGAAGCCGCGGCGAGGTCAGCTCTAAAAAAACGCTACCAATGCAGTGGGTGCAAGCAGATTGGTCACAATAGAGAAACCTGCAAACGGCGCAGCATTCGCAATAGCTAGTGCAATTTTGAAAAATGACCAAAGAGGTATGAATACATTTTATGTACGTGCGATCTAGAATTCGCTCGCAGACAGCTTGGCATAAATCGGCCCTCACGGTCGCGATCAAATACTGTCACCGATTCCGGGTTGAGTTGCTTAAAATGATTCAGATATGAAGATATTTTTTGGTAAGACATAGCTAATTGTTCACTTGATGTTCCAATCACGATATCACGCGCGCGATATATCCAACGTCTACGCGCTTCTAATGATAGTCCGTCGCGGTCGGACACCAAGTTGATCAGTTCAGTTGCAGGCCGTCTCGGGTCAGCGTTAACTGCACTCCTAAAAGTTGGGTTATCGGCGATATGGTGTTTACTTGGGCGAGGCACTGAATACAATTGACGTGCTCGCCAGTTATCCATGAAATATACCAATCTCTGTAGCTACCATTGGCTCGCCGCTTTCGGTAAATTCGAACCGTGAACGTGCAATATTGAGACGAGCATTTTAGTCGGCGATCCATTCCACTCCGTCTAACCAATACCATAGCCTTTTCTTGTGATAATGCGAAACGTTTAACTGCCAGTACAGCTTCCTTTCCAGTTGAAAAAGTCATTCCTACTCTGACCTTCACGCACCGAAGTCGCATCAGAGGACCCTGTAGTGATTGTGGCTTCATCTCTATTAGCATATTTATTAGCTAATATTTCCATCGAACGCGGGCGGTCACCAAGACAGTCATATTCGTCCCCGTTGTGACCTTTGGCATCGTGACCGCTGTAATCGTGACCGTTGTCATCATGACAGTCGCCATGCAGCTTGTTAGAAGCAGATTGATGTCCATCAGAACTCTCGTGCTCATTCTTTTCGACGTTTCCGTGGCTGTCATGCAGGTCATCGTGGGGGTCATCCCGTTGTCGCCCACTATTCAGCTCCGAGCCACGAGGGACTTGTACGGCATGGCTAGCATCCTGTTCCCCACCGTCGTTACTTCTCCGGTCAATGTATTGAACTTCGTGTTTTCTCATACTCTCCATCTGAACCTCGACCCCGCAGATTGTCGTCGCTAGAATCCCGAGTCCCACGATTGGTCATTACGTGGTGTATCGCTTCCCTCATCGCCGCACCCAACCGAGCACGTAGCACCCCAGATGTGCTAGTATCCTCAATGGTGCCGTCGTTAAATGCGAATGTGTAACGGGGTTACACGAGTGTGGCATACACACCTTGGGTGAACGTACACCAAGTGTGTATGACACATATTAACAAGATCAGTACTTGGTATTAACCAAATATCCGTACTGGATCCAAAAGATAACAAAGAAACAGTAGGTGGCTTGTGAGCCAGTCAGCATGCATTTTATTAGGAGTCACTATGCTAGATAGTGAGTTGCATATGTTTGCACCGTACGGCCTTGCCGTAC
>BSXT01001449.1:0-49880 GCA_030267785.1 Phytophthora fragariaefolia
GCAGGAGCTGCAAGGCCAGCGTGAGGCCGAGAATCAGTCGTCGGAGGAGACGATCCGCAGCCTGAAGGAGTCGGAGGCGCAGACGGTGGAGACGCTGGAGGCGATCCGACAGAAGCTGACCGAGACCGAGGCACGCGTCGTGTCGGCGGAGGAGGAACGAGAGAGGTTGGCTTCGGTTGTGGTGGAGAAGGAAATGGGTCTGGTATCTCTCAATGACGAAAAGACTGCCCTTGGTGAAGATGTCAAAGCCCGAGTAGCCACCATTCAGGAGCTGGAGGCTGAATTGGAAGCTGGTGGGTTGGAATTGTCGGCTGCAGGGAAGCGAATCGAGACCTTAGAAGTTCGTGTAACCCAGCTTGAAGCCCAGCTGCATGAACAATTGCAAACTGTTGAAGCAAACTCGGCGAAGAAAATTGAAGCACTTCAAGAGCAAGTGAGATTGCTATCCGATTCGTCCAGCTCGGCTTTAGCAGAAGTAAACACGCTTCGTGAGCAACAGATAGCTGGAAAACAAACCTATGCTACAAGCATTGCTCAAAAAGACGAGGTGATTTCCACGCTGAAGTCGAGGCTGGAGGAGGTGATGGCGGCATATAAACGGTTGAAGGGGCACCTGCAGGAGCTACAGGACAGGCTGACACAGCAAACCACTACCAATGACACTCTGAAAACGTCGTACGATGAACTGAACGCTGAACACTCGGCTTCCATCATGGAACTCGAAGCGCTAAAGCAGGAGCTTGCTTCATCTCGTGAACAGATGAATGCAACGGCAGACAAGTTGCGCGAAGCGCAGGAGAAGTTCGCGGAATCTGAGGCGCAACGCGAGAGCCAAATGGAAAGCTTCAAGAAACGTGTTCTGGCGTACGATGACGAACTTGCTCAGACGCGAAGACAATATGATGTGGTCTTGCATGAGCAGAAGCAGGCGTTGTTGGCTGAGTCCTCAGCACGCAACGAGGCTACTCAAGTACAACTATCCGAGCTAGAAAGCTCAATCTCAGCTCTTACGGCAACTGTGGAGAAAAAGGAGTTGGAGCTGCAGTCAGTGACAGAGCGCGTACAGCGTCTCAAGGAGGAGCATGCCCAAGCTGGATGCGATCGCGAGGAAAACGATCGGAAGCACGAGGCTGAACG
Organism: Phytophthora fragariaefolia; assembly: GCA_030267785.1. NCBI lineage: Eukaryota > Oomycota > Peronosporomycetes > Peronosporales > Peronosporaceae > Phytophthora > Phytophthora fragariaefolia. The sequence continues at coordinate 1,138 of BSXT01001449.1, forward strand.
GATGGAGCTCGAAGCTCAGCTATCTTCAGCTAACGAAACGATTGAAAAACTCCGCTCAGCTTCAGACGCCAATGTTGGAATCCAACGAGAAACGATTTCACAACTCGAAAACCAGGTAGCGAAGCTCAAACGTGAAGTAGAGGCCGAAACGGAGGGTGCTAACGCTGCACGTGCTGCGCTCGAAACGTACAAGAAGCGTGCACACACTGCCCTTAAGAAGGCGTCGAGTGAGAACAAGCTAAATTTGAAGAAGGCCTCGCAGAACACAACCAAACTTGAGCAAGAGGTGGTGGTCGCAAAGGGTCGAATTAGCTCACTCGAGGCGGAACTGGAGGAATCGCGGAAAAGTATGGCGGAGATGGAAAGTGCAGGAGAAGCCCTCGCCCAAAACGCTCGCGAAGCGCTGGAAGCGGAGAAGCGTTCCCAGGAGGCATCGTTGCATCTTGAAATCGATGCATTGAAGGCGGAAGTGGCGCGACTGGAAGAGGCTGTTGAGATCGAACGAGCCCCTCTTGAGGCACAGATAAAACAGCTCTCTGAGAACAACGAAACTCTCAACCTTGAAATCGCGAGCCTCAAGGAAAACGTTCGTACGCAGAATGCATCGATGGAAGAAGCTGTCCAGGCGAAGCAGATCGAAATTGCAGAACTGTCTAAGCAGCTTCAGGCCGCACTTGCTGCTGCTGCGTCTCTTGCTTCCAACGAGGCCGGACGTCGCTCCTACTCACCTACATCCTCGCCAACAGAGAAGGAGAGACGATCGACTGCTTCCTCTTCACGCTCGTTCGATTCCGAAGGAAACAACAGCTTCCTTCACCAGACTACAGTCGAGGAACAGCATGAGCACATTGCTGCTGCGGTTGCAGACACGTGCCCTATTCCGCTTCCTTCCAAAATGGTTTCCTCTAATGGCGTGGACCTCCAGTCAAGTGGTGATGAAGTCGTGAGACTAAAACTTCAACTGAGCGAGCTGGAAACCAAGTCACATCACTTCCAGAAGAAGGTTCGTAATGCTCCGTTTGCTGGTTTTGGCACCCAAACTGACTTTTCCTTTCCCTTTGACGTGTAGTACGAGGATGCAACTTCACTACTTGAAGAAGCTAACATACAGAAGCAACGTCTGCAAGAGCTAAGTGAGCGTTCTACTCAGGCAATCAACATTGAGGTACGGGAAGCTCTATCAAATTCCTTTAGCTGTTCAATGAACGACTCACGAGTTTCCTTGCTCTTTGCGCAGTATCTGAAGAACGTCATAATGAAGTACATCGAAAGCCAAGTCCCAAGTGAGAAAGAGCAATTGGTGCCCGTTATCTCGACGCTGTTAAGCTTTAGTCCGCTGGAGTACCAAAAGGTGATGGCGGCGCACAGTAAGGGCAACGACGAGGGCGCTGGGCTATTTGGCGGGGTGTTCTCCCTCTTCGGGGGTGGCGCAGCACCGCCCCCAAAACCGCTCGCTGCACCGCACAACTTCAAACCTTCGCCAACAACAGCGAAGACCAACACAACCGGGGCCGCGCTCGGCAGCAAGGACAAGAACGGCGTTCTCTCGTTCGGCAGCGATCCCAGCGACGACGAGGAGTTCGTGACACCGCTGAACCCTTTCGCTGCATAGTCGTCTACACGTGAGTGATGTCAAAAACTTAAGCGCTGCGTGTGTGGCAGCGCACCTTAGATGCATATATGCACAAGTGAAAGTTATTATAACATGTAGATTCGTGTCAACTGGTTCAGCTGCTCTGCTCGGCGAGCAGCGCTCGGTCACAGTTCTACCACCAAAGCACCCGATGGGCGTGAAGAACATGTTGGTCACGACGATACAGAACTACCACGCACCCCGAATCTCCGTGAGTTTGAACAACAACAATGTCGAAATATTCTCGATAGCACTGTTGCTCTGGTGATACTTGTGCTGCGACTACCACGATATTCCGCCGAGGGGGTGGGGTTTTGAGTCGAGACAATCGGTCCGATTGCCGTTTCTAGGATGAAATCATACATGTACGAGTCGGACTGACGTCAAGGGAAATGATTTAATCCGAGAGTTAGCCAAGGTATCAATCGATGCCATGTCGTAGTACTGGAAACGTTTTCTACTTGAAAGTCAGTCGAGCAAGGGCCCGGCTAAAATTTGGCGACAGTTGAAGTGAGGATGTCTCCGTCCCCCTCACTATAAAAATCGTGCTGCTCCATTGTTAGAAATCTATACGGCCCTGTACGGTGGGGCAGATCCGTGATCGCGTCCGAGGCGCGTGAGGGCGTGGGGCTCAGTCGCAAATGCCATACGTAGAAGATTTTTGGAGGATTTGTCCAGGAAAACAAGTAGTAGTGGTTAACAGTTTTATCTTACCGGCACACGATGGCATGAAACTGGAACAGCGTCCTCGAGTTTTGCCAAGTACTTCGAAGTACTTAGGTATGAATACATACATGCACATGAATCAACAGTGCTCTCGCATCGTACTTTGTTTTAATGTGGCAATGTGCGTGCCAAAACTGTGTTGATTGTCATTCCTACAACTCCGCTAATACTCAATCTCGGACATTCTCAAGGCTAACAGAAGTGCGTCTTCCTCAGACATAACATCATCTTGACCTACGCTGGTACTGTTGCCAGAGTTTCGCCGTCCACCTCGCGGGGTTGTCGTCGATTTTTTGCGCTTCTTTGCTGCTGGGGCTGCTGCCTTCGCCCCAGTGCTTCTTGACCGCTTCGCCGGGTTTTTGCCTTTTGGAGTAGAAGGAACCGCAGCACTTGCGGAAGCAGGGGGCTTCTTCTCGCCGGGCTTTTTCTTGGGCGTCTTCGCTGCACTGCGGGATAATTTCGCATCCTGCTTCAGCTCTTGAGTCCTAGACTTTGCAGTAGCTTTTGGTGACTTTTTTCCAGGGGAAGCAACTGCAGAAGCCATGGATGTTGTGGCTGGGCTTGCAGAAGGCTCGGCTGGAGCATTACTGTCGTCGATGCTTGCTGACGGGATCCCCATCTGATCTCCACCCTCGCTGCCGTTGAGTGGTGAAAACTCTAATCGACGAGGAGTCTGAGGCCGTTGTCGATGTGATTCATCCTCAGCAACAGATGCATTGCTGCTTGACGACAATTCTGTCGGTTCTTTCACCTTCTTCTGCCTTTTTTTCTGCGAGGAGCCCTTGACCCGAGGAGTAGCTGGAGTTTGTTTTGGTTGTGTTGGCGTGGGGGCTGCTACACTAACCGATTTAGATGCTGGGTGAGAGTCAGGTTGCTTGAAACCCGGGCCGGTACGGTTACTATCTGCCAATTCCGAGAGCCGAATGGCCTCCTTCAGAGCATCCTTCTCGGACATTCCCATTTGGTACTCGAACGCCTGCAGAGCCATCGCCTGCTTAATCGCCTCAAGGAGTACGGGATTATCTCTCTTTGTCTTTGGGACCGTCTTCCGAGCAGATGATTTCTTCGGTTGTTTTGGCTTCGCCTCAGTTGAGGCAATGGTGATCTCTAGCGATGTTAACTTTGCCCCTTCTGTTGCTGGGGCAAGCACAGGAGCCTTGCATTCTGTGTCGTCGCTAGTACCAACTCGTTCTTCACCAACCGCTTTAATTCCGATAATCTCGTCAGCACCAGCGACACCGAGTTTGGTGCTAGTTGGTCTTGATCTCTTCTTACCCTTCTCTGCTTGCTTTTTAGACTTTGTGCTAGCCATCGATTTTGCTTTAACAGCAGTAGCAGTTGCAGTAGTAATAGCAGTAGCCCTCGCCTTAGATTTCGAGTTTGGTTTTGGCTTTGACTTTGAGTTTGCCTTGGACTTGTTATTTGCACTCGGGTGAGAGCTAGTCTTGTTCGCTTGGGGTTTCTTCTGCTCTATCACGGTTCCTGGTGTGTCGCCACTTCCTTTCTGTGCAGATGCAGGTGGGGCGTCGTCAAACGCTGACATCTGGATCGCTAGTAGCATGGCGTCTTCCTCTGACAAGTCCAATTGGTATTCTTTTATCAGCCGAGCATTTTCAGGGTTTTCGTCCACAGTGGTTGATTCTTCTTCGGCTTCATCGGCCGAAACACTAACACGGTCATCATCAGAGCTATCTCCCATCAAAATCGACAAATCGGATTCCTCTTCTTCCTCATCTTCCTCTTCAAACTCAGGCTCCTCTTCTTCTTCGATACTATCCTCCAGCTCCACCTCTCCGTCTTTCTGGATAAACGACTTCTTTTGTCGCTTGGATGGCATAGCTTTATCTTTTCCGAGTGATTTAGATTTATTCTTGTACTTGCTTGAGGCTGTATGCATGCCTTTTACCTTAGCAAAAGCCCCAAGTGCATGTGCCTTTCGCGCCGCACTTGTCACAGCTACCGTGGCAGTTCCAGACTGGTTTCTTTGTTCCGTTTCCAAATCGCGAAACCCAACTGGAGGTGAAATAATTTTCTTTGGTCGGCCGATCTTTTTGGTTGGAGGCATGAAGAACGAAGAAACTAACGTGTCGAACACCTCCTGCAATTCGAGCAGGATTACGAGTCCTGCATGGCCTCCAGCAGCAAGAAAGCACGGATAATCCCCTGGAGTACAGGAAGATAAACGTAAGCGGTGTAGAGCAGCGTCCCGTTCACAAAACTCTCGCGTGCTTAAACTCAAAGAATCAGCAGAGCCCACTACTGAGAGCATCTCGAAGGACATTGTAAGGGATTTGAACGGCTTCTCAACACTGGCATCTTTTTCACCGGACAGACGACATATTTCGACACAGTTCTGAGGTGCGCGGTACAACTTTTTGGCTGGGGCTGCACGGATACTGCCTGAAGTGCAGGATGAAACTAGTAATGGTACTGCACCACGTCGAGCGAACTGTAGATCCCACACGGGCGAGTCAATTTGGGGATGAAAATGTAATTTTTGATAGCTTCCACTCTGTGTATAGTACAATAACAAAATACAAGTAAGGGGAACATTCGTGGAAGAAATAGCACAATCAAAATCGATACTTACCAAGACGTCGTACATATAGACCGAGCCTTGGTCACCAGATATTTGAATTGATGTTTGATCCATCCATTGAAGAGCTAGCCCCCATGTAGATCGTATTCGGTGTGATCGGAGGCATACACGAGGCTCACGGATGTCCCAGACCTTGAATACTGAGTCCTGTAACATAACCCCCCGAATTTCGGTGTCAGAACTGCGCAAGGTTACAAAGCAAAAGGTATCGACTCAACGCACATTTCCCGTGGTAGCAAAAATATGCTCATCAAACGGAGACCATGCTACCGCACGGATGGCTACCCATCCACAACCCCAATCAAAGGCTTCCTGTTTTCCAATTGTGTCAGCTATTGAATCCAGCAGGCAAGGTCATTAGTACGCATTGGCGTGTTCTTCACGAGGGTTGCAATGAGCAAACGTACCATCTTGAAAGCGTTTTTGTGGTTCGATGGGTTCAGGCTCGTTTCTTTCATTCCCCAGACTGTCACTTTCACTGATCGCAGATTTAATGTTCCAAAGCGACACGGAGCCTGTGGTGTTGGCAACAAAATATTAGCATCCCTCTCTCCAAAAACAAAAACGGAAATAGCAACGTACCATCTGACCCTCCAGTAAGCAGCATATTCCACTTGTGCGGGGACCACTGCACACTTAGCTGTAAAATCCGAGGCAACCTAGCAACGACAACTGGTACGTTCTTTTCCACAACGCCATTCTTGCAAATGCCTTGCAGCAACATGTTTTCAGGCACCTCGGGGATCTCAAAAACCCGCATACTTCCATCTCCAAAGCACGCCGCCAAAATACCCATAAGCTGTTCTCGGCGCTCTGTCTTCGGGAACTTTTTAATCAGCGGGCACCATTGCAAGTCCCAGGCTACACCACTCTCATGATCAATAGCATACACCACTCGCGGCTTCAGCAGCCTTCTCTTCGTCGCCTCCCCACTCTTCTGCCTTGAGTCATTATCTCTCCGTCGATTCACGGGCACGGCCCAAATCTGGATCAAACTCCGAGCGCTCTCGGGCACATCATAGTAATGGTCTGGGGGCGTGGCCTTCACCAGCTTCCCGTCCTCCACCTGGCACGGCGGGTGCGTGGCCAGAGCCAGAAACCTCCACTCCTGCTTGGCCGCTTCCTCGGGCTCCGCACTGCCATTGGACGCCGCCGTGGTCTCTCCATCGACCTCCTCGGAGCTCTCCACTTTGTTGTTCTCCTTGCCTTTAGCGGCGCTTTTAGCCGCCGCTTTAGCAGCTGCAGAGCCTCTCCGAGCCTTCTTCTGCTTGGGCTTCACCAGGGCAGCGGCCACGGCCGCCGCGTCGGCTGCAGGCTTGGAGGGCAGCCAGTCCATGGCCCACACGGGTCCGCCCACGTTCAGCGCCATCTTCTGGCCCCCGTCCAGGCTCTCACAGCCAAAGGCGGGTATCACCGAGACGCTCTCGGTGTCGCCCGTCGCCTGAGCTGCATTTTGAGCCGTTTCCGGGTCTGCAGGAGGCTCTGGGGGCGTCGCAGCGGTCGACGTCCCGTTCGGGGGGTCTTCGGGGCGGCTTGAGCTGCTCTGGGGCGCGTTTTTCACCGATTTGGCCCGCGATTTTTGGGCTGCGGATGGAACTAAAGACGGCGGAGATGATGCAGCAACCCGCAGGTGGATCGGCTGCATGTACGCGCCGTACGGCACCGCGGCGCGCCACTCGCTGAGCTCCATGACCCCCCGCGCCACTCGCTGTTGAGGACTGCGACGCGACATGGGGACTCCGTTAAGTGCGATTTGGTGTGGCGCACATAAGAGACATGAGGATGTTGAAGTGCGAGGCATGTTGAAGATGATGGCACCGGAGATGATGGTACCGGGAGGATGGACTTGCCCTGTTAATCCTGCACATGACTTTCGGGCAGTTGTTGACGTTGACACTTTTTGTGGTGTTTGGCCGGGGCGGTTTGACGAGAGTTTGAGGAATTGATACTGATATCTACGATTTCTAGTGCGTGGTGGTAGCATTTTGGGGTAGACAGACCGGGCGTCGGCGACGACACTGAAGGTGGGATGGATACCGCTCAGAGAGGCATCAGCGAGCTTGACGCGGTGGTTAAATCGTTTTTGGTGCTGCTCACATCAACGTGTGGTGATCTTGCCGTGACACAAAACTGGAACTGGAGTTCCTGCAAGCTTTGCGGGGATGTTAAAAGCTCAACACGGTGCTCAACTTCAATACGCATGGGTTCCTACACCGATAGCAATGTGCGAAGCTCTACAAGATACATGTCCTGGTCGGTGCTGAGAAGGCAATCACTTCCAGAGCTCACTTGTCGATTCTCCACGTCGGCCTCGAACCTCCTCTCCTCAATCGACCCCTTCAACTACGCCTGCAACTATGACAAGAAGCACAAGAAGCTCGAGAACTTCGGATCTGGAGAAAAATGACCATACTTACTTCGATGCCGGGACCCCGGACCCCCTCCATCACCTGCAACTTATGACCCCGGTCGAGAATGTGCCGTATATCGTCAAAAATCAACTTGCCAAGGAAGTGATGGCCGAGTTCCTTGGCATGTTCGTCACGATGCTCTTTGGGTTGTCCACTATGCTGCAAACCGTCTTGAGCAACGGCACTGACGGCAGCTTTGTTACCATCGCGCTTTGTTGGGGTCTCGCCTTTTTCTTTGGAATCACGATCGCTGGAGGGGTCTCGGGCTCCCACCTGAATCCGGCTATCACCATAACGCTCGCGCTGGCCAAGATGCTGCCGTGGAAAAAGGTGCCATTCTACATTTTGAGCCAGATTCTTGCTTCGTATGCAGCAGCATTTCTCGCGTATGTGATGTATCGTCCGATGCTAAACGAGTTGGATCCTGACCGGATGACAACGCACACGATTTTCGCTACATATCCGCACGAGAATGTAGGAAATTTTACGTGCTTCGTCACTGAGTTTGTAGCGACAGCGCTATTGATCATCGGGATTCTTGCAATTTTGGATCAGCACAACCGACCTATCGGGAAGAGGGCCGCACCAGCAGCCATCGGAGCTTTGGTGAGTACAATCGCCATGGGATTCGCCATGAACTCGGGTCTGTCCATGAACCCTGCTCGGGACTTGGGCCCTCGACTTTTCATATGGAGCGCTGGCTGGGGCTCGCGCGTCTTCTCGCTCAACCACTACTACTTCTGGGTGCCTATCGTGGCCCCGACCTTGGGCGCTGTTGCTGGTGGCGTCATATATGAGGCAATGGTCGGTTACCACCACGTGGAGAAGAACCGCGGCCCACCTCCAGAGTACCGCTTCTGAAGTGCTCAAGTTGAAGTAGTTCCTGTATCTACTGAGACTAGTACTCGTTTGTTGACTTCATAGCTTATCTTGCATCTCAACACTTATCATCAATGTCAGTTGCTCAGTCTGAATATCGGAATGGGGTTGCGTTGTGCTAGTTTACATTTTAATAAAAAGTAGCACCACCCGGCACTCGACTCGACATCGCGTCATCTGCATTTGTTGCCTTCCCGTAGATGTGGCCAGGACGCTGGAGAATGCCACGCGCAGGATGCCAGTCACGCTGTCACTAACAGTCTGTCAGCTGACAGACAGTCTCTTGGCACACATTACCATTAGACGGTGACCCGTAGCTTTTTGCTGTCACGCCGAGATTCCAGTCGCTCCTGCTGCTTGAAGTTCGCGGCGCACGCCTTGGGTTTCCCCCGATTGCCACGCCGTCCCGCGTGCTGCTTAATACGGATCACCAGCATTTCATACGGGCCACACTATGGACGCCCGATGATGACGGCGGCCTCAACTAGCGAGAGCTCACTGCTTACCGTCAGCAGGTGGCACCTCGGTCTCCGCCATTTTCATCGCCCATGGCCCCATGCACGACGCCTTTGTTCCGGTGCGCGGCGACTCTGAACCTCTGAGCACGGCCACTTCAGCCAACACGAGTCCGGGGCGACAGACCTGAAGGACGGATCCCACACCGAGCGAGGCGCGGATCACCGGACTCGCCGTCCGCGGATACTTTTCATCGCCGTTAAAAAATCTGTGCCGGGCTTGCATTTCACGGGCTTGCAGCGACGGCCTCACTTCAACGTGCAACTTCGCGCGCAGTACCTACATCGGGCAGCCTCTAAAGCAGCTCAACTCAAGCCAAAGCACTGGACTCGAGAGTCGAGGACCCGATACGCAGCCTTGAACTTCAATGGCGACTGGTGCTGGTTGCACCCCGTCGCGAAGTTGGTACGCCGCTGCTGAGTGCTCTCGCACGGAAATATCCGTACCAGGTGTGCTGTCGTTCTTAGCTCGCGGTGTTCAAGGCAACCAAGACGGCCACCGCGGATCTCACTTTTCAATTCTCCTTCGAGTCCTCACCCAAGCCTTCTCCTCTCCGCGATACCAAGCTACGCGTGAATCATGACGAGAACCTCGGATCTGGAAAAGAACAGCCACCTATACGCGGACCTGGAGTCCCCCGACCCGACCAACCACCTGCAGCACTTGACGCCCGTTGAGAACATGCCGTACATGGTCAAGAGCCAATTCGCCAAGGAGATGATGGCCGAATTTCTTGCCATGTTCGTCACAATGCTCTTTGGCCTTTCGTGCATGACACAAGTGGTTTTGAGTAGCGAGGCCAGCGGTAGCTTCGTGACCATTGCGCTGTGCTGGGGTCTCGCCTTCTTCTTCGGCATTACCATCGGCGGCGGTGTCTCCGGGGCGCACCTGAACCCAGCCGTGACTACGACACTAGCACTGCTGAAGCTGCTACCGTGGAAGAAAGTGCCGTTCTACATCCTCAACCAAGTTGTCGCCGCCTACGTGGCCGCACTCTTCGTGTACATTTTGTACCGACCGATGTTCAACGAGGTGGACCCGGACCGGACGACGACGCACACCATCTTCGCGACGTACCCGCATGAAAACGTGGGCAACTTCACGTGCTTCTTGACGGAGTTCGTGGCGACAGCTCTGCTGATCCTGGGGATTCTAGCGCTTCTGGACCAGCACAACCGCCCCATCGGGAAGAAGGCCGTTCCACCTGCCGTCGGCGCGTTGGTGAGTACGATTGCAATGGGGTTCGCCATGAACACGGGTCTGGCCATCAACCCTGCTCGTGACCTGGGCCCTCGTCTCTTCATGCTTTGCGCTGGCTGGGGCTCGCACGTGTTTTCCCTCAACCACTACTACTTTTGGGTGCCCATTGTGGCCCCGATCACGGGTGGAGCTGCAGGGGCTTTCGTGTACGAGGCGCTCATCGGCTACCACCACGTGGACAAGAACCGCGGCCCACACCCAGAGTACCGGTTCTAACTGGGCTGCCGGAAGTCGTCACTTGATGGACTGTGCTGCTGGCAGTCCAGTCACCATTCACCATGTACATGTACTCGTGCTGTGTATCGTCGTTGTCGTTTTTAACTGCTAAAAACAACACCTCCATTTGCCCACTTTCCATGATTCAAACACAGATCTGTCCAGTTTAAAACGACCCCTTCCGTCGATATCAAACACGAAGGCTGTTTGCCAGTGCCAAACCCTCCATCCATCCACGGTATACACTCCATACATGTATGTATACACTGGGGGCGCATCCCGCTAAAGTACGATTGCGCCTTTTCCCGCGCAGGACCATCACTCCTGCGCCTTCAAACGCGCTTCCGCACTCGCCATGGCGCGCCTCGACGCGCTCTTCGAGTTCGACGCCCCGCAGCGCTTCCGCGACCTGAGCGCGCCGCCGCCGCGCGAGCAGCGCGACCCGTGGTTCGATCTCGTGCACGCGGCGCACAGCCGGCCGAGCGCGGAGCTGGCGCGCGAGCTGGCGGCCAAACTGCAGGCGCAGGAGCCGCCGCCGACGCAGGGGGAGGACAAGGAGAACCAGCGGCCCGCCGCCGACTGGCGCAAGCCCGGGCGCAGGTCCACGAGCGCGCCGACGCGGCGGACGCAGACGCGCGGCCGCACGCCGCTCGGGGACGTGGGCAACCGCCTGGACGCCGGGCGCAAGCGCGCGCGCGCCGCGAGCCAGCAGCGCAGCGAGATGAAGAGCCTGCACGAGCTGCTGGCCAGGCACAACAAGAAGTTCAAGGCGGCGCACACGTACGAGCCGCCGCAGCACTCGGTGCGCGAGGTGAAGCAGGTCGGAGAGGAGGACGCGTGGTTTTTTATTGTTTCATTTGTTTGTTTTTTTTGTTTTTTTTGTGGGTGGGGGGATTGATCGGTTTGTGTTTTATTTGTTGTGTTGTGTTTTTTTGCGGCGTTAGTGGGAGCGCGAGACGAAGCAGAGCTACTATGCGCTGTCGGCGGACGAGCGCGTGAGGGCGAACCAGGAGATCGCCGTCTGGAAGAAGAGGCGCCAAACGGAGGCGAGACATTAGAGCAATGGAAGGGCGCCGTTTTATCTATTGAGCAGGACTTGCTGTGTGTGTGTGTGTGTGTGTGTGTGCTGGGTGGGCTAACTACGTGTCGAGCATGCAGAGCATCGCGCAGCCGCGCCGGATCCAGTGGTCCGGGCTCTTGTCGGTGGGAACGTCGAGCGCGACGACGAAGTTGGTGGAGTGGCCGGTGGTGGACAGCGTGCCGGCGCGGATCGACGTCTTGTAGAGCGGACACTCGTACACGTCGGTGGGCTTGTACTCCTCCCGCCGCATGGGCTTGAGCCAGATGACAGGCATCCGGTCGAAGAGCTCGTTAGGGATAGACTCTGCCATCATGCGCGTGTTGCGGTCGTACCGCGCGCCCTCCATGAACAGACCGAATATGTACACGCCGAAGGCCGGTGGCGCCTTGTACTGCTCCTTGTCGTGCGCCATGATCTCACAAGAAACGACGAGCGCGTCGATTGCGATCCGCTTATCTCGTGAAAACGACTGCTTCACTGCAGTCATGAAGCCCTGCGGGAAGAAGAAACCCGATAGCCAGAAGGCCAGTGGCGGGCCATTTACAAGCCACTCGTTGGTGAGATTGATTCGCATAAAGAAATCTTCGATCCACGAGGCTAGAGGTTTCAGGCACGGATAGCCGGCGTTTTCCCACTCGCTCGGAATTTGCTGGATCAGGAAGCCGTTGTACATTTTTTCAAGAGGGCCCGACATCACCACAAGCCCCTTGATCGCGCGCTTCAGCATCTCCAGCGTCGTTTTCATCACTTGGATCAACACGTTGAAGCGAATCATCTCCTGTGACAGGAACACACCCAGTGAATTCCGACTGCCACCCGCTGCCTCTTGAAATGTCGACGGATGAGCTTTACTTTCCATGAATGTGTCCGGCATGCGCTCCTGTATGGCCAGCACCATCTCCATCACAATGCTGTCGTTGCTCTGCGCAGCGCCGCCACCACTGCTGTCACCACCTCCGCCTAGCATCCTTAGGATCGTACCCAGCAGCTGCCCAGTCTCTTTTTGCTGGAATGTAATGTCTGCGTTCGCGTGAAGACCAAAAATGTCTGGGGCATCAGCCGTTGGCAATAAACTTACGTACTCACGGACATTTGGCAAGGAACCCTCGGGTGGTGCGTAGTAAAGCCCCGATGCAGTGAACCGATACGAATCGTCCATAACCTGCTTACAGAACAACTTGCGCATAATACTTGAGTTCGTGCGCTTGTCCCATCGGTCCGTGATACGACCACCGTAGGATATGTCAGCTACCATGACGTTTAACGTCAGGTATGGCACTTCTTCCTGCTCCTCCAGATAAAGTCGAACCTGCTGCATTCCTGTCTTTAAGTCACTATTCATCCACTCATACGGAATGTTCCACCCAACCGCACCAAATTTACGCCGCTCTAGGCATACAGCGTTGTAGAAAGCCAAAGCGAACATCAGCTTTTTAAACTCGCGCGGTTTTGTGCAGCCTTCGTAATCGGCTTCTTTCATATCGAGGAATGTGCGTCCAAGGTTCGCCTTGATTCCCTTCGGTGGTTCATTTGTGATTTTGATGCCGTTCTGTAAAATTGGCACAGGGAATCGAGGGCTCGGCATACTCGTTAGCCACAAGCGGAACTCTGCGTGCATCTCCTCTGTTGCCGATTGCTCCAAAATCTGCTCGAGTCGGCCAAGCCATGATACAGCCAGATGACAATTCTGGAGACAGACCCAATCTCCAGTTTGCTTGGCCTGCTTCATTAATGCTTCAGCGATCGGGCCTTGACCTTGACCAAGCGAGATGATTTTGAGCCCGGCACCATCTTTACCTTCCTGCTTCGCAAGTTCCAACAGGTAGTCATTGATGTCGGCACCAGGTGAAAGCACAAATATGAGAGGTGTTTCTGGCTTGGAATCTCGGTAGCATCCACCCAAATCAAACGGAGGGGACTCCGTGAAGAACTTGCCGAGCTCACGTCCAACAAACTCGCGCGTGCCGAAGACAAGCATTTCTTCTCGAAAGACACGCAAGACCAGCAGTTTTTGGAAGTTGGTTAGCTTCGATTCCCAGGGTTCAGGCAGTTTCTCGGCATGCGGTAAGTCAGCCAGCACCATTGCTCGTTTCCACTCCGTTGTGTGCTGCCCAACGGAAGAGGTTAGATCAGTAAAGGCTGACGATATATCTTTCATACCGACGACAGTTTTCCAAACTCGATCTGGTAGCCATGATGGACGTGTGAGGCCACACGACTCAGTTTGAGCTGCCTGAACTGCCGAACTCCTCTTATCACCCACGAGGTAGAAGTTCCATTCGCTAGATGATATTGCACCGCGATGCAGAAGGATGCTTGATGCAATCATAAACGCATAAATGATTTTGTCCTTCTCGAACAACCCACGACAAACATTTACAAACATCGACATGGTGATATCCTGCATCAGAATTTCTAGGCGCTCCTCTAGCACTTCCGACTTGGTCGAGTTTTGAAGCCTCATGACGAAAAGCTTTTGGTAGAACTGAAGCGAATACTGGTACATAGGGTCCACAAGAGCAAGGTTCGCAATAGCGAAGTAGATTATTGACCCCCGCACGGCTACACAGCGGTAACCTTCTCGAGTTTGGTCAATCTCCAAGGATGTAGTCTCAGCTTCAGCCATACGAGTCTTGATTGCTGACGAAGTCACCTTGCTGTGAGCCAGAGTGTCAATTAGCTCTTCATCGTCCAGAATGTTACCCTTCGAGTTCTCGAGCATGTACAAAATTTTGTCTTCAATCTCTTTCAGTTGTTTTTTATCTGCGGCAATGTTCACAGTGAGCTCATTCTTCTTCTGCTCTAAGTCAGGTCGCTCACTTCGCACCACATCAACCAGCAACTGGTCTTCAAGTCCTGTGAGCGTGACCGTGAAGTTGATAATCGTTACCTTGATGCAAATTTCTGGCATGTAGTGCGGGTTTGCTAGTTTGGTGGTGATGTAGAAGCGGAAGTTGTCGCTGTAGGGTACATCGCTATCACCGAGGTGCAAAAGGTTCTGACCGCCACGTTTGAACACCTGCTTGAGCAGAACAGGCTCGAGGGAAGGATCCAAATCTTCTTCCACGTTCTCAAGCATCACAGGAGACCCATACCGGATAGCATTCTCTAGAGTACGGAGGAAGTCTTTTTGCGACAGTTTGATAATCTGCAGGGATCCTGCTGCTTTGTACATGTTCTTGATCCATTTGTTCGCTTGTCCTTGGGGATCAATCATGAGTGGCCAACGGCGCCCCATCGTGGTGAACAAACCGTTTTCAATTGAAAATGTGTCTGCCGGTAAGCCCATAATGTTCCACTCACGCACCACAACAGGATCTGCTAAAACTCGTTGGAAAGAAAAATGTCCATCCACTGGCAAGTTGCTTTCTTTACAAAAGCTGACCCATTTAGCCTGAAGCTCGTGTCGATATTCCGATGTGAATGGCCCAAGGTATGCAATACAGCCAGCGGACAGAATCATGTCGCCAACCAGATTTATCATATCTTTCGCCAAGTTCTCAGCACACTCTTTCCATCGGCCCTGCTCCTCGCCTAATGAGTCAATAAGACGCTCAGCGCGCACGAGTTGCGCCTGGGTCTTTTGCGACTGCTTTTCCAAATCAATCTTTTTCTGCTGTGCTTCCTCTAGTGTGCGATTCAGATCCGCTACTTTCTTAAGCACAGCATTTAGTCCGCTTTGTTTGATGTCAAGTTGCTTTTGTTCTTCCTCAAGCCTTTGCTCTGCAATCTTGAGGTTTTCTTTCTTTGGAGCAATGTTCTTAGCAACTGTGTCGTACGTGTACATAGCTCGCACCCACATGCACAGAGAAGTAGCCGCAGTGGAGATACTACTAAGCGTTTCAGGCGTAAACTCCTCGTCGGAGATAAATTTCTGAAGCTGGCGGATTGTCTTGGGAGGAATATTATCCTTGTCAAATTCCTTGAGCTTGTCCAAGAACTTCATATCATTAAGTAGTTTTTTTGCCTCATTCCATTCTTGTTTAGAACCGAAAAGAAGGCATACTGCGTTCATTGTCACACCGACCAGTCGCGGTGGGTTTGTGAAAGTTTTTAGTACTGTAATATCGTCCTTCTTTAGCTGTGACAAAGCCTTGATTGAGGCATAATACGCAGGCATAGCTTCGTCAAGATCCTTCTGACAGTCGTCTTTGATAATTTTCACCTCGTCAGCAATCTTGTTAGCCGCCTCCACATCGGCTTGGATCAGCTGCTGTTGTTTATCGGCTTCAGCTTGATCCTTAGCCACTTGCTCCAGCAGTAATGATGTGTCCTTTTGAGCCTTTACTAGCACCGGCTGTAGCTCCGTGAGCGAGCTCTTTAAGTTTCCTACAACCTCCTCGGTCTCTGTAAGCTTTTGCAAACCACCGCGATAACGGGCTTCCTTCACGCGCACGAGCTGACGGTGCGTACGCAGCATATCTACATACAACTTGATCAGCTCCAAGTAGCTTGTGGGTGTAGTGTAGTTACGTCGCTTGAGCTGGGCATAAAACCGAACGGTAGCTTCCTCGACGCTGCGGTGAATTGTGACAGCCATCTTACACAATGTGTCTACATGTGCTTCGATTCCAAGTTCCTCAGCATTCGTCGCGAAGAATCGATTAGCAACTGAATTTAGAGCATCTTCGGGCCAAGCATTGAACCAGTCGATTGTGCAGCAATTCACAAGCGAAGGAAACATTCGGCACCGATTGCGGAAGCCAGCACCGATAGGTGAAAAGGCTAGCACAACATGTAAGTTATCGCGCACAAGCGTGACGTAGTACTGTAGAATGTCCTCCCGAGTCACCTTGCCGACTTGTTGAGCCAACGGGCGAACAAGACTCACGATCTTTTCTACCTCATCACTTGCATACAAATTCGGCACTTCACCGGTGTTGAGGATGTTGTTAATATCCTCAAGAAAAGATTCTTGAACAATTTGTGCATCTGAAAAGAGAAAGACTACGGGCTGATTCTGGGCGCCGGCAGTCATTAAAATCTTTTTGAGATCTTCGTGGAACTCATTAGCACCATAACCACGTGTGATTTCAATCGAGAAACACTTGTAGTCTGCCATAAAGGCAGCAAGTCGTGTGAGACTCTGACGGCCGGATCCACCAACACCGACGAGTAACGCATTGCCTCGTGGCTGGCGCAGAACACGGCAAATTCGAGAAATGTGGTGCATGGCGTCATTGAAGAATACCAAATGCATTTGGCTGGGAAACGTGATGTTGTACTCTTCAAGGTACTCGGAAAGTAGCGAGTTGAGTTGTCCAAGATCTTCGACAGGCCTATAGGTGCGGTTTTCGCGTGTTAGATAGTCACCGTACAAAATGTTCTCAAAGCGTGAGGGTGGCCATGACAATTTAAGCTTCTCCTCGATTAGTTCTGAACAAGCTACGTTGAACCATGCGCGATCATCAGCATCTACTAAGCGATCCCGGAAAACCCGAGCTTCCTCATGTAGCCACAGAGTTAGTAGACCATCTTCATTCGGCACATTTTCCTTCTTTACCATCAATACACCCTGGAAGACTTTCGATAGATCACGGAGATTAAACGTGTAGTGCGACTTTGATGGCGTAGGTAGCATCTCGAGTTCGACGCGTTGGTAGAGCTGTACTGAAGCGCTCACAATCGGTGCTGCCATGTGCGCTATAGCCGGCAATTCAGCTCCAAGGAAACCACCTAGAATGGATGAAAAGATACGCTGCATTACTTCACCTGAGAGGTTGGGAATCCAAACCATGTGGAAGTGCCGTATTAGACGTGGAGTCACTTCACTTCGCCCACCTCCAGGAGGGGCACAAGCAGCAGCAAAAACTACATCCTTAACATTTTTGAAAAACATCTTGGACGTATCATAAAAGCCCCCCTGGTCAATGACCTGCCGCAACAATTCGTTCGGAGGTTGTGCTCCATAAATTTCGAGTGCTGGCATGTTTAGATCGTCCACAAAGAATAGCATACGTTTGCCCACTGGAGGACCTAGCAAATTTTTACGCTTCTTATCCAACCGCAGCTCAAACATCTCATTTAGATTTCGAGGCTTGGTCTGAGCCGAGTAGCTCATGGTTGAAGAGATACAGCTATCCGTCTTTGCCATATCATCCAAAAACGATTGCACAATAACCGACTTCCCGACACCGGTCTTGCCACTGTAAAGTACATGATGATCAGCAAGCATGAGTTTTTCAAGTAGATATCGAAAGCGAGTAGTGTCTTGAGTCGGTACGACCATCGTGAAGTACGAAGCACCAGGAACAAAAGTAAAGTTTGGGGTTTTATCAATCCACGAGACCCACTGACCCGTTGCATCATCTACAACCACGTCATACACGTTGGTCACCGGTGCACCGTCATGGCTGCTATCGATAAGAGAGCGGAACTGACCCATACAAAAATCGTTGAACTTAGGACGTGACGCATCGTCAATATTGGCTCCTACCGACCACGTAACAGCGAAAACAAAATACATGCGCACCAATCCCGCCAGATTGTTTGCACCCGCATTCTGAACTACACCACTCGCCAAACACGAAGCAAGAAGGTTTAGACAGCTTTGCATTAAGTTATGGTTGTTGCTAGGGATTTTCTCGCGACAGTTCTCCCGAACAAACGTGATCGCGACGGGAACGTGGGTCTCGATCAGAAGAAGAAGCATTTCACAAAGTTCCGGGAGTGTTGGAAGAATTGGTTCTAATGTTGTGAATTTCCAAGTCCGTGCCAATGATGTCATTCCGACGTGAACTTGCTCCATATATACCATGCCACACCGACTAACAGTAGCAGGAGATGCCACACGAAGATCTTGTACTTCAAACATCATATGCAGCGTATGCGGTAGTTTGATGCGCTCACTGTTTGACAAACACAACGTTTTGTTGTCATCCAACACAGTATTCATGTTTTCAATCCAAACGGCATCGACCGGTCCATCGAATATAACCCAGTTCCGATTATCGGACTCAGCAGCCTCCTGAACACATTGCCGAACTAGCTTAGGCACGAGACCATCCGTCCACTCGTTAGTGAGAAGGTTGAATTCACCATAGAGCTGTCCCGCAGAGATAGACTTGGGGTTCAGAATAAGACGCTGAACTTCTTTATAGAATCCATCGCGGTCGACAATACCATCCTGATACAGCTGCGTCAGCGCGCGTGATAGCACATAGCAATTGGTACTTTTCCCGCTTCCTGCTTCACCAACGAGCATCATACCGTGACGAACCAGCTGAGTTTCGTGCACCTGGATAGCCTTCGTGATAAATGATGGCACCTGTTGTAAGTGCAATGTATCCAACTGTTGTTCAATTGCTTTCTGAAGCAAACCATAGTCAACGAATGGCACCACAACACCTGGAAACAGATCCGCAATAATACCACGGAACAGCGGAAGGTCCTGCTCAAGAAATTTTGGCACGTTACTATCTCGCATTGCTCGAATGAGCAGAAGATCCTCATGCATCTCTGGCTCCTTACGCTTGAGCTGACCAGCTGCAACTAGGACGGACTTCACAGCCCGCATACCGAAGTCGTAGTGATCCTGTTTTGATAACTGTTCACTGGACAGCGAATAAAGTTGCGTCATCTTGTGTGAAAGCGGCAACGCATTCGCAAACCCTTCAGAGAAAAGCACTATTTCAGCGATCAGCCGATAGTCCGGCACCATCATCGCAACAGGGCGAAATAGTGCCTTTAAATTATCAGGCAGCTCTGTACGTCCTGCGTAGCCAGGATTCATCGTAATGAAGACTCCAAAACCTGTGTTCAGCCTAATGAGATTGCCTTCAAATTCAAACTCGTCCACGTCAGCTATAATGGCTTGCTGAATACAAAGAACTTGCTGGGCAATCACAGACAGCACTTCAATATCAATGCGATTAAACTCATCAAAGCACGCCCACGCGCCAGCCTGAGCAAGACCTGAGAAAAACCTCCCCATAATCTTGTAATCAAGTCCATCTGAGCAATTGAATACGACACACTGCACTGCCAGTGCTTTTGCCAGGTCTTTTGTGGTTTCAGTTTTGCCTGTACCTGCTGGGCCCGCAGGTGCACCCCCTAAACGTAAATGCAGTGCGCCTGTTAGCGTCATGTAACAAATATCAGTCAGTGGCGTGATCACGAGCCTTGGCGAATTGCCAAGATATTCATAGCCGTAGATAAAGCGGGTGTTGGTTTGACGCGCAACAAAATTTTTAACATCCTCCTCCCAATAGTATCGCAACTGTCGAGTCCATTCAAAATCGCTAAGTGACGAGATATTGCTATCAGCTAATGCACGCACTACGTCGCGTGCATGAACGTCAATTGTAATGACGGCACCCATAAGGATACGTTGCAGTTTCGTCAATGGCCCTCGTACCAGTTGTACCATGCCATCAATTTGTTTCAAACTAAACTGCAAAAATCCACCGACAGCCTGAGAGTCACTGCCACTTTCAACTTGAGCAATAGCCTCCGTGACATTTCGCGTCCAAAATACCTGATCAACTAAAATGATTACTTGCGCTGAATATCCAAAAAGCCACTCTTTTCGGTCGATAGCGTCTTCAATTGGATAGTTCATTAGAGCTTTCACACCGTCTTCGTACAGACTTGCACGCATTGCTTTCTCCACCTCAGTAAGCCAAGACTCAACTGGCCCTCGTGCTATCACGTGGTTTGGGAATATGACCAACTCGCCCTCACCACTGACCATTGCATCCACCACGTTACTTGCAGCTCCAGGCGAATCATCAAATCGAACACTCTTCATAGCATCAAAACACTTTCCTAGATGAGGTTGCACTGCGCGCGGGTCACGCGTTTGCGAGAGGATCTCCAACAACTCATCGTTTGAAAGGAAATAAAACCGTGGAAATGCCATTCTCTTCGTTTCCAGATAATCTTCAAGGGATTTCTGAATCTCTTCAAGCAATTTGTTTGACATGCGAAATTGGTCCAACAGTTCTGGACCACCCTCAACTGACCGTATGACACTCGGGTCAGCTTTGGTTCGTAGCATGGTTGACCTCCAGTTTTTGTCAACTAGTGCAAATTTTTGTGCTTCAACCGGAAGTTGTTTTTGGATGTCTTCGGCACAAAAAATAGTCTCCAAATACATCCAGCTTCGCTGGCATGCAATCCACTCATCGAGCGTATCAGATAGTAGAGACAATCGCTTACTCCAGCGCTCGACCTCATCTTTTACGCCCATAATAAATCGAGACCCCATCATTGTTTGTAGACCAACTTGGTTGTCTTCCAGTAGCGTCAAGATATCCTCTAAACTACCTAGGATAAAGACGTCATTTTGATCACGGTGGCTCACACACGTGAACTCGATCTGGTCCCAACCATGCTTAATTTTGAGTAGTGATGCCTCAATCTGGGCCTCTCCTGACGCTGCCGCTGACATTTCTCCAACCAAATCTTTCATATCGAGAACATCGTATGCTACAAGGTTCTCCAGCGTAAATAGAATACCAGGGTACCAGGGCTGTCTTAACGCCTTGAATATTTTTTCCCAGTGACGATCTTTCATGGCCGGATTGCCTAATTCAAGAATTGTGGGCATTTTCAGTTTAAATTCAGCGGTACGATCCTTGAGCACGGCAGTCACATCATTACTCAGCTTCTTATGCAGCGCATACGCATCTTTGAATGCAACAGCTACGTCCTTTGAGAGCTCCTCAGCGTTTACCTCCACGAAGGGGCTGGTCATTGCGCCTAAGTACAATTCGTTCCACTTCTCGACAGCCATCCATAGCGAATCCACAGTTCCAAAATACTCTTGAGTTGCCTGCAGATTTAAAAATTTGAACGGCGTAAGGTTAAACAATATCTGATACTCTGTGTATTGCTTGGAGAGTTCATCCAGTTGTGTGAGACGTTGCTTGACACTCTCTAACTCACTCTTCACAGCCGTCGGATCCTCAAAATGGCTAGCGTCAATAAATAAACCTCCTTGTAGCTGATTATGTAGCTGTAGCACTTGCTCATCCAGGCGCTGGATATTAGCGTCCAACTGCTGGGTCATCTCACCTAGGCGGCTCGCAACAAAAGCGTCTACGGCTTCTGTCTCTTCCTTGTAGCTCTCTTGGACGCTGCGTAAATCATCTAACTGCACCATATCTTCGGACGAGATTCGCACACCGTAAGTACCTAGAAGTCGATACAGCTCGTCCACGACATTTGTGTTTTTCGCAAGTGCTTTCTGCTTGGACTTTAAATTCTGCACACGCTCCACATGGCCCGCAAACTCTTTGAGGTGCTGTGGGCGCTGCAGTAGTGATTGGATACGCTGTTTATATTCCCCCAGCTGAGTCTTACATCTCGCCCGCGCCAAGTCTTTCACCAAACCCTTCATCGCGTCCAGCTTAGCTGTAGTCATCGGGATCAATGTCTGTTTTAGCTTGCGGCTCTCCACATGAAGAATACCTATGGTCTGGCCAGCTCGCATTTTCTCGAGCTCCTTCTCCCATGTGCTTATTTGCAACATGTCAGCTTTGAGCGTTGTAACGGTATGTGCACGCTGCGAATACTCCTCGAGATCCCAAACCTTGTCATACTCATAGATAGGGCGAACGTTATCAAAAATCTTGACGTACTCGGTGGCCTCCGCATAATCGCTAGCAATTTTTGCTACAAGTTCTTTGCGAATCTGACCAAATGCAACACTGCTCGTAATTGTTGACCCTACGTGAGGTGCATCAGCCACCGTGTTGCCTACATATGCTGCAAATGGGCGAAGGTAAAGAACGCGCGATACAGAATTGACAGTACTCACGATATCGTCTGTCATCGCTATAACAATATGCTGGATTTGCTCGCTTGTCGGGGAAAATATCGTTGTTTGCTCCCCAAAAAAGATGGTCGTTTCAAAAAGTCCTGTTTTACGAGGGACCTTGTTGAGCTCACATAAAAAGTTTGCGCAGCTCTGCACTGCCAAAATTACAAGACTCTCCACAGCAATGCAATCAATTAGTCGAATAAAATCCGCGATCATGCCAGCCTCCTCAGCAGCTCGACGAAATAGTCTGCGCCGCTGTTGTTGCTCAGCCTTGACAGCAACAATTGACTTAGTCTTCTCCTGGCTTGTTCCCATTGAACTTAAATTCATGTCCGAGAGGAAATCCTCTTGAGGGTTTGACGTCTTTGTAAGATTCTTGACGTCGGAACACACACGCTGAATGATGGCTTGCAGTTTCTCAATGCATATTTCGAACTGTTTGGAACCCTCAGCACGTTTTGTTCCCTGGTATTCAACAAATGCCGAGCTTTCATAAGTCTTTTGCGCACGGAGATCCAGCAGAACGACACCCATGAGCTCGGTGCTCATAACTTTTTTCACCTGAAGGAGAGGTACGCAAAAACTTTGCTTTGCCAAAAACAGCTTAGCACTCAATCGTTTGCGCTGGCGGCAGTACAACTTAAAACGCACGTTGGCGCACCAAAGTGAAAAAGCTTTGTTCACGAGATAGTGTTTGAAAAAGCGCAGCGACGTTAGAACGTTGAACATTGTGGACTGACGCATCCACTCCGCGAGGGCGATGAACTCGGATGGGTTGCCGACAGAGACGTGAACGAGACCACTGGATGACATCGTGAAGTGCTCGTTCGGCGTAACATCGTCTTGCGCGACTACCACGAGGTCATATGGTCGGAAAGCAAGCCCAGTCTCGGCACGGTTCAGATGTACAAACTTGATCTCGCTATCAGATCCGTTCCGAGCAAAGAATGCGATAGCATCTTCACCAGTTTTGAGAAAAGCTGTCGCTGACGCTGCAGCAGCTTCAGTGACTGCATCAGCCACAGCAACGCTGGACGTTCCAGTTGCCGGGTCGTGGTGCGCCATGAACACAGATGGCCTTCGATCTCGCTGGTTGACAGCAGCCTTGTCCTCCTCCTCCGCATCCTCTCCATCCCCAAACGACCGGGCGAGCGTCGCGCGTAAGAATTGTCTCGGCGACGCCTCTCTCTTCGGCCGTCCAGCATCGCCTTCCCACGAAATCCCACTGGGCGCCGGCACCGCGTCCCCTGCTTTCGCCGTTGGCGAGGTCACTTGAGCGTGCTTCGGCGACTGTCCCAGCGCAGCTTTTGCCCGGTGCGGCCTGATCTTCTTCTCGGGGCTGCGCAGCGTGCCGGGGAACACCGGGATCTTCTTGGGCGACGTGTACTCGTGCGCCGTCGTGAACGTAAACTTCTGGGCGTCCGCAGCCGCATCGTCCCGCGACACGGGCGACTTGATGGCCGATCTCGCCCCCCCCACCGCCTGCAGCGGCTTGTTGGACGGCAGCGTGCTGCCAAAGCCGGAGCCGCCATCGAACTCGAACGTGGCGTCCAGCGTGAGGTCATAGATGGAGTTCCCCGCGGGCTGCGGCGGCCTGGGCCTGGCCGGACTCTTCCTCTCCATGCTCAAGGAGTCGCCGCACGCGCCAAGTTTAACTGCGCCGGCCTCCTAACTGCCCCTGCTCAGCACCCCACCATCGCAACCCATAAAAAAACACCAACACACACATCGCAAAAACCACAACACAACTCGAAACCAAATTTACCACAACAACAAAAAACAAAAACAACAAAAACAACAAAACCCAACCAACCAAACAAAAAATAACGGACACCCCCGTCACCGCCACCGCCACACAACACCACACCCAAATCAAACGAAGAAAAAGAGAACAAATCAAAGAAAAACAAAAGGAGAAAACCACAAGAACGAAACAAACGGGCGCATGCATTCTCGCCTGCGTCTACTCGGCGGCCGAGGCGGCCGCGCGCCGCCGCGCGTCCATCTTGTCGCGGTTGAGCCGCGCCACAAACGAGTCGCGCTTCCAGCGCGCGCGCACGCGCGCGTCCTTGGCGCGCTGCACGAAGCGGCGCTGCGCCTGCCGCTCGGCGCGCGCGGCCCAGTCGGCCGCCGCCTCGGCCGAGAAGACGGCGTCGTACCGCGCCAGCGCCTCGCGCCGCAGCTGGCGCGCCATGGCGGCCACGGACTCGGGCCGCTCGTCCTCGCGGTTGAACTCGACGGCGTTCGCGCACATGAGCAGCAGGTCGGCGCGGTACTCGGCCGGGTGCGCGTACTCGCCCGCCGCGAGCTTGCGCGCCATGGTGCTCAGGTCCATCGGGTGCGCGATCACGTCCAGGTACGTCGGCACGTTGAGCGCCACGGGGTCCACGGGCTCCAGGAACGGCCACGCCAGCGGGTGGCGCGTCAGCGCCGCGTGCAGCTGCGCGCACTTGGCGTGCAGCTCCGGCGGCATGGGCATGGGCTCCTCCGGTTTAGCTGCGCGGAGGTGGCGATTTAAGCGACGAACACGGCGGGTTTAAGATGGGCTTGGCGCTAATTTTGCGGGCCAGCGGCGTTGTAGACACAATAATATTGGGGGTAAGGTACTGGATTTAGTTAGGAAAGGGCCTGCGCTCTGATTGCCCTAACCCCCCCAAACATTATAGAACATACAAACTTCAAATACAAGACTCCCGGCACGGCCAGGATACAGGTAGGTGCTGGCGGGTACAGACGGCGAGATGCAGGCTCCACAGCAAGCCTACCTGACATCAGGTGGCGGGCGAACAGGCACCACGAGCATCCTTCGACACCGCGTGGCTGCTATCCTCGTGCCCATGCGTCACCTCTGCCCCAAACCCCGCGAAAACCAAGGCGTCACACAGAAACATTATCCGCGGATCGAACTCCAGTCCAGGCACGACCGGTGTGCACTCCTCGCTCTACCTGCCCAGCTGTTGGATCGCCCTCCTCCCAGTAGCGTCATCTTTCTACAAGCTCGCTCCAAGCTACTCGATTACCAGACGTCGCGGTTTTAGAAGCACAAATAAAGCGAGATACTGGTCAACGACTCTACATCATGCAGCATCAATAGCGAAAGGATGTATGACATTTCGCTAGCCTAAGACCGAATACAGCGACGTTTTTGATAACGAGTTGGCCAACGAGCACGGCGGTTTTGCTATGTGTCTACTATGCCGGACAAAGATGCACTTTCACATCGGAAAACACAATATGGTGGAACACATGACAGGAACTCACACTAGCGAGCTGTGGCTTTTTCATAGACGAGCGCAATTTGATCGTAACAAGTGGCGGTGGCGTTCAAAAGGTGCGTGTTGCCCGCAGTCTCACTGACGAAGACGTTGCCGATTCCTAGCAAGTATTTGCTATTCGCTCGATTACCCCGGAGCAGCAGAAGCGAGTCAATACGCTACTAGCCATATGGGTTGCTCGCCACTTCCGCCCGTTGGTCATTGTAGAAGACAAAGGTTTTGTGAAATTTTGTCTCCTTTATCACGCATGAGCTGGGTCGTATTGACGTCGACTTGCCCAGTCGTGCACAATGGCGAACCACATTGTCGCTCTTGCGGCCCATTACCGAATGTTGGTCAAGAAGGACATTCAAAGCTTCTGTATCTACTACTCGCTAACTAGTGATATCTGGACAGGTCGTGATGGGAAAAACTACATATCACTTACCATTCACTATCTCACGGACCGGTTTGAATCCAGGAACTGGACGCTCGAAGTCCGCGTGTTTCCTGGGATTCACGACGGCCCTGCTATCGTTATGGCTTTAAATGAGATGATGGAAACATGGCTGCTAATCAACACGTATTGCACACGCCTTTTGCGTGATGGGGGCTCCAACATGGTTATTTCCGCTACAAGGCTGGAGCTACCCGGCATGTCTTGCGTTGCACACTCTCTTCATTTGGGCGTTACCGGGATTCTGATTAGTAAGAAGAAGTGGAACAAGTCGATAATACCCCCGGCGTGGGAGACGCAGGTGGCTAGTGAAAATGTTAAGCCTATTCTAGAGCACCACGAAGATGAACAACTTTCAAATGAAGAGCGCCAGGATATGGCAGCTCTTCGAGATCTGGCTGTTGACAAAATGGACAAATTTCTGAATACTTCAATTTTGAGTCTTGAGCATGATGATTTAGATTCTGCCTGTAAAGTTGTGCCACAGTTTCGTACGCTATCAACCTACTTCAGAAAACCCCCAAAAGGCTAACATTGGCTTGGATCATGTCCGATTAGGGCCAGTGGAATCAAACCTAGCGAGGTGCTTCGTGTGCAGTGGACTGTCCGACTAGATGGAATAGCTGTTGGGATACACTGTAGCGCTTGGTCGCTCTCGAGCGAAGCCTAGTGAGTTTCTTCGCCCATTTGAAATTCCCGATAGTCTTAAGGTGTTTGATGGTATGGATACAAAGCTGCTTCGCGAAAGCGTCAGAATGGTTGAAGATCACGTCAGAATGGTTGATGATCAAGTTACCAACTTTGTTGGCACCATTTGCTGCTGTGACAACTGATCTTAGTGGCCAACAATATCTTAAGCTATCTTTGGTGGCTCCAACCCTCTATTCTATTCGAAAGCACTTTTCCCGGAATGACTTGTTTGCTACCCACGTGGCCGTTGCGGGCGAGGAGGCGTACGTAGTAGAGACTAAGGTAATGATGAACGAGTGCCGCATAATTAATTTGACGTTATTCAATGAGCACTCCTCGGATCTGAAAAATGGCGAGCTCGTGTGGGTCGCCTACCTTGCCCCTCGGGTTGGGAAGCGGATGTCACATCTTAGCGCGACTGACATACAAGATGCTGTCGATGGTCTACTTACAGCAGTACGGGTACTTGTTGAAGAGGCAGAGGGAGTCTCCGTTTACCAAACACCAGTACAAAGAGCCCTTTATACTCCAATTGAAATAATTCAGGTTGCAGATGGCTTCATGACTGATATTTTCGGGCCTGATGAGGCCCCTCGTCAACAAACCGATATAGAAAAAGATTGCGCGGACGAGTCCACATTGTACCTAAGTGGTATCAAGACTGCCCTAAGCACGGATGACCCGTTGATGTGGTGGCACATTAATCGTACCAAGTATCCTAATTTAAGTAGGTTTGCCAGGAAGTGTTTGGGAGGGGTTGCAACGAGTGTCCCTTATGAGCGAGCCTTTTCTACGAGTGGCAACATCTTGACAGTCAAGCGAAGAGCCCTTGCGCCTTCTCTGTTAAGTGACCTAGTGCTCATAGCTAGCAACGGGGGGATTGAAAACCTGTAAAGATACTATCTGGTGTGCGGCTTTGGTTACTCTTTATATTGCACCTAATACATGTTAACGCATTGGTAGACTTTTTCGGGTCACTGGCGGGTTTGATGTCACTTTCGGTTCTCGTCGAGAGGCGAGACCCAAAGCGAGACCAGACTCGAAATATTATTTACAGTGAAGTGGAAAAGGGAATATATATTGAAGTTGCATAAACATTCGTGTATCTATCTTTGCTAACTTCGTAACAGTGAAGTAGTAATGAAAGATATATTGAAGTTGCGTAAAAATATAGTGTAGGCAATCTTTGCCAACTTCAGCATCGTAACGATCTACCTCTCAGCCTCATTATTGCGGCGGGAGTTGCGTGTAGAACAAACTATGGAGGAGTGCCCTCGCAAAAAACCTGTGAGTTCAGTTCTCCCACAAACCTGTGCATCGACCGCAACGGGTAATTTCCCAGGACTTGCGTAGCGTATCTCTGGGACGGAGCGGATGCTGGGCGCTTCGAGTCTGAAGCGTGGGGTAGCGCTACGTGGATTGGACATCACATCGCCCTGGTTGTCGGTCGGCGCTTCTCGTTTTTGGAGCGGCGCGGGTCGGGGTTTGCGCGGCGTTATCGGCGCCGGCGTGTGCTGCCTCATCGTAGATGAGCCCTTGTAGCTTGCTCGCCTCGGCGGGATGTATTTAACATGTGCCTCGTTTCAGGCACGGAGTGTAGGGGTGAGTGCACCGAAGCAGTCCTGAGCCGTCCTCCGCGTTATCGGTGCGGTCTCTGGGCGACTGAGGCTGGCTTGCGACTTGTGTGTTACAGAGTATATTCGGGACTGATTGATGATTCCTAGCTATCTGTTTTCTGGACCCATCTCTGGAAGGGCTCTCCCAGCCTCCCATTCCGTACCCATTGCCATGAGTCCTCCCACATCTACTTCTCGCGTTGCTATCAGACGGTTATCCGATCCTCGTTTAGATTGGGTTTCCGACTCAGATCGGTATCCGGTTTTCACGATCTCAATCTTTCCCGTTTCCCGTTCCCCATCGCCTGTCGCATCTTGATCTAATTGGACTCAGATTGAGCCTGGTTATGTTTGCGGACGCAGTTATGTCCGTCCATCATGTCGTACCTTTCGACAATCCCCGGTCTGGTTCCATCCATCCCTTGAAGTCCGAGGCAGGGTCGGAAACCTTCTGTCGCGGAACATTTTTCGACTCGCTCCGCCACAGAACCGATGTCGCTGTTGCGGCCATCCGCTGAGAAGAACGACGGACTCTATTTGCTTGATCGCTCCTCTCAGTCCTTGTTGTAATAGCATTTGCGACTCGTGATATACGAGGCCCTGGCGCTCTCTGTCGACGCGACCGGGTTTGAGCTACATTAGGAGGTGTAGGAAGCTGGATCTCGTATCGTGGTGGCACAGTCGCTCGTCGGCTCGAAATATCGGAAAGCAGCCGTACATACCGTTGGGATATAATGTCAAATCAAAGATTTTTTATTCCATCTCATAATTTGAAATGAAATGACACCCACGAAAGCTGGTACATTGGGGTGAGGGGACGTGACCGCTGCATTCATCTCTCTATTAATCGTTCGAGAGGATTATTAGTTCGAGACACGATATCAAGATCAACGCCATGAACATTCCATAAGTCAATAGAGTAGCGTCGTATCCAGGTTCGTCTAAAATATTTTCAAAATCTGGTCCATTTGGCGGTATCATACCCAAAAGAGCGAGTAGAGTACTCTCGCTAAAGTTTTCTTATAACGCAGTTGATACCGTGGGGTTCACATGAGATGGCGGGATAACAGTCGACATATCGAGGGCACCAGACTCCATGGCTATAGCGATATCAGCAGGTGTAATGTGAAGCTTATACACCTTCGTATAGCTTGCTTGAAATGGAAAATACACCCAGTCATTCTCGCCTCTGGGAACTGAGGGCCGACCGCGTCGACTAATGCTTGCTCAAAATCGCAAACAACTTGAACAGGTCTCAATCGTCCATGCTGTGTATTCCCCGTCAGCATCATGACTTTGTTGTAGCCTTCTGCATGCATTCCCGTAGTCACGATATACATCACGGGGACGAAGAGGCGACTGGCAGGGCCGTCTACCATTATCACTAAGCACTGTCGGAATGGTCGAGGCACAGATCGAAATGTTCCATGTTGTGTAGATTCAGTTTTCGTATGCAATACAAATCATAATAGTAGAACAAGCGCGCGTGTGCCCAAAAAATCGAGAGTATTGTTCAAAAGTAGAGGATTTTGTTTTACAGCTAGGCGATGAAGAGAAATGGGATTGTGAACAGACTAAAGAAAGAACAATCATCATCTTCGCAAAAGTTTGTTGAAGTCTGCGACTTTCTCTGGTCCATAAAGATATTACTTAGGAATTGTATTTGTGTATAAAAAATATACATTCGCAAAAACATAGCCCGGTGTTTATTTACGTTTTTAAAATAAACGGATTCCTACAGAAAGGAGATGGAGGTGCATCGCTGTCTTCATGGAGTCCACCCTGGTACACGCTTTTCAAGGCGACGTAGCAGCTCCTGTGCAGCGCGTGGTCACAAAAGACCGGCCGAACAACGCGAGAAGCGAAATTCGTACAGATAAAGCACTTGACTCGCTTCGAAGCGTACTTCAAGCACTTCCGCTGAGTGTCGGCCGTTTGGTCGGGCCTTTTTGCGCGCCCGTTCTAAGCGCTTCAAGCGCAGCTTTGGGTTTCGCGTCGCGCGGCAAACCCGGCGACATTGGTTGGTTTTTTAGATTCCTAGCGGGAGCGCGTGACTGACTGGGGTTTGCTTGCCATCTTTGCGAATAAACTAGCTGGTGGTGTTTTCAGATAGGCATTAAAATTTAAAGAATACACGTGTTTTCTAAAGATATGTTCTCTAATGGCGTATATGGACCGCTGCGTTAATAACGTAAGAACGTGCTGGTGATCGAGCTATCTGCGCCATTCGGCTGGGCAGGCTCGCCGGGCTTCTATGTGATTGTCGGCGGTGCCATATCCTATATTCATGGCAACCGCACCAACGCGACGTACCCAGACGGCTTCTTCAACTACCACTGGGTGGACGACCACATTAATGTCGCCGTGGACTTGGGTCCTCATGCGACGAAATCGATCGGTCGCTTCGGTTCGCTATGGTCGCCGTTCTGGGCGCTGATGCTATCAACGACAAGAATTTTACGGCATGGGGTACCCGCCAATGCGTACTCGGTCTGGAGTTCGACTCTGCCGCGGAGAGCGTTTCCATGCTGCCTGAGAAAGTGGAGAAAGCTCGTCGAATCGTCGCTTCAGCCTACCTCGCATCACAGCTCAGTCGTAAGGCGTACAGGTCACTGATGGAGAGCCTTCGCCATGTGGCTACCTGCGTTCGGGCTGCTCGTCCCTTCCTCCAGCGACCCCGGATACTGTAAAGCTTCTTCGATCAGGCCAGCACAGCGATAGACACTCTTGCTATGGATGCTGATGTTGCGGAAAGCAGACGCCACGTCTCTTGCCATTAGCTTGACTTCGGCACCGGGACGAAAATGCTTTGCACGAATTGTCTCGGTAGCGACTGCATCGCAGTGATCGTAGTCGGGTCTTGTAATGCTCTCTTGGTCCTTGCAGTCGTTAATGGATGTGCCTTCCGGTTACGAGAGATCGTGAATAGTACGCCCGGACACGCTCGAATCTCGCCGCCTTTGTCGACTACCCCGAAGGGGATGATGGCTATCTCGGGCCACAGCTCCAGCAGGTCCATGTCGAGGACTATGCAGCGCCAGGAATCCTGCTCCTTGCGGATGTTCTTGCGCAGAACGTTGATGCGGTCGCGCGCTGAGCCATGGTTTGGTGGTCGTTGTAGTTGTCGTGGCGGGGGGGGGGGAGGTCCTTGAGCCGCACTTGCACACCTTTGCGAACAATTTATTGCAGTTGGTCCAGGTGCCGATAGCCCTTGCAGAGCTCGTCGAACAATGCGTTTACTAGATTCTTGTTTGGGCGATAGTCTTCCGCTGTTTGGCCTCTGAACAGCTCTACAAATGCTGGTAGCGAAGCACCCGTTAGGCGGACATATTCAGAAAGCGCGTGCCTCAGACGTACATCGAGCAGGAATACTTCTGCAGCGCCAGATCCGCGAGACTTTGGGTAGGTATCCCGCGGTAGCGTCATGCCAGCTGTTGCCATTGTCGTGGGCAGTGTGGCCCTACAAATACCGGTGTGCATCATCGTGGCGACTGCACCGCTAATAACGGGTCGCAGATGTCGCATAGGCGTGGCACTTGGAGGTTCGCACGTCGCAGCAGCGAACGGCGACACGGTAGGCTCTGGCCAGCTTTCCGAGGATGTAGCCATCGCGTTGGTAGTACATGTGTATGCAAGTGGGTTATTATTACATTCATACGCGGGACGCAATGAGGTTCGCGTCAGCTGACCCAATTGTTTGGGTTGCGTTAATGTCAGTGCTGGCTGTATAGCGAGCACGGGCTGTATAGCCGTAGGTGACTGTAAAGTCGACCCGGACCGTAAGGTCTGAAGTGGCTGTATAGCCGTAGGCTGTGAGGGCGTTCCTGCGTCTACTTCAAGACCAGCGCTGAACGCGACCGGCTGATGAGTCGTGCTGACTGGGGTCCCGGTGTCCGGAGGCGCCGGTCGAGGGGCAAAACGGCTGCTATCACGGAAAATTTTCCGCTCGCGCGACCGATCGCCACCAACACTGCGGGCATCACGGGGGACTTGACGCACTCCAGCTACTGCAACCAGAGCACAAAGGACATAGCAGACAGGGGCTTACCTGTCTCCGTCCCGAAGGAACGAAACATGGGGCTCGCTGCAAGCAGGTGTGCCTGCGGCGGGTTGTAGTCTCCCTTGGCCTTCTTTGCGCCCTCCGGGAAGCTGGCACTCGTCAGCTGACATAACTCCGCCGGTGGCAGCTCGCCTCTGGTGTTGGGATCCGTCGTTGCACCGAGGCGTGTGGAGTCTCAAGCAGGTGGGCCTTGGGCTCCGACTATCCCGCGCAGGCGCGCCACCTCGTCGCGGAGTGCCTGTAGCTCCGTGGCCACATGAGGGGCCTTGCCGTGAGTGCGTCGCGCTCGTCTCGCGAGGAACCGTCAGCCGCACCACCGCGCCCGGGCTGGAACGAGGCCATGAAGGTCGTCAGGTCGAACCCTTGGTTAGAGCGAGGGCCGGCCGGACGCTTGGCGTCCGCAGGGGGCGGGGCGCTTGGCGCAGCAGTCTTCCTGGTATTTTTCGCCGGGGGAGGCGCAGCCTTCTCCTCCTGGTAGCTGTCGGAGTCGCGCGCTGCCGCACGAGTCAGGGACCTCGCAGCGGAGGCTACATCGCTCACAATCGGTCGCTTGGTCGCCTTCTTCTTGCCCTTGCGGGCTTCGGACGGCGCCGTGTCTGGGGCGCTCCGCGCAGACGCTCGCTTGCTCGATCGCAGCGGAGGAGGGTCAGACGTGCGCCTCGCGGAGGTCGCTGACCAGGGCTCTTCTCCGCCGGTCACGTCGACGACGACAGCGGTGTCGGCCGGCGGTTCGCTATCTGAGGGAGCCACGGGGGCACGGGATGAAGGCGAGGCAGGCGCGCTGGCGGACTCAGGAGCTCCACGAGTGATTATGATGCAGCTAGGTGGAGTAGAAGCCCCTCTTTCTTGGTCGGCTTGGTGCTTGTTCTTCTAGAAGCTAAGCGGTGGAGGGGCACCTCGCCACGAGTGGTCAAGGGGGTCCAGCAGGGAGAGGTGCAACCGGTACATGTACCGGTAAATCGGTACAGCTATTTTATGTGGAAAACATAGTTCCCTTGGCTTTGCCCCGGGAATACACCACTATTCTTGACATGTTGATATTTTTCGTGATCGGGGTCCCTGCAACTCGATTGTTTTAGGTTCTCTTGGCCGTGGCTCTCTCAATAATTGACCAAATCCCAATTTTACCATCAAAGTAGGTTTTGGTCAAACATGTACCGTGGGCGTGCGACAGCCGCAAAATACATTACCTTACCGATGCAGCGTTTGTTAGGGCATGATCGGTAAGGGAATGATTCGTCGGCAGCAAAGTAGTAACGATACGAAGCTGTGTAGATGTTGAACCATTTTTCATCTATATGTACAACATTATACATGGTATCAAAACGGTACAAAGTACCTCCTACAAAAAATAGTATTCAAAATATTTTACCAAAATATTATAAATATCTTACTGATGGGTATTTCAACATGCGCAAGGGCCCATGTGAGCCGGTGTAGCTTGTGTGCGTCGGATAGGGTCGGCTTCACGCGACAGATGAAACGCCGAAGGACCTTGTTCTCTGCCGCGTCGACTTGGGTATGCCTGAGGTTGCATCAAGCGCCCGCAACGACCGCCGCCGCTGACACAGAGGTACCGCCGCGACGCGCTCGGCGACTTCGTCAGGGCTGAGACGCGTCGCGCGTTGCGTGTACGGCTTGCGGGGCTGGACAAGCGCTTCTGGGTCCAGGAGGGCCCCAATACCTTGGATGAACGAGCTGCTCAAGCGAAAGAGCTGCTTAGCCCTAGCCACCATGCCGTAACGAAGGCGACCTTCCTTACTAAGCGCAGTAAGGAAGACCGCCACGGCAACGCGAATCTTGGGTGTGATTTCAGTGGCACCGAGCGTGCGAGTCATGCTGATCGTTTCTGGGGTGTGGTGGGTCAAAGTATAATGTAACGATCAGGGTTGGCAAAAAGCCACGATTTGTAATATGGAGGGGTGGGTAGTTACTTTTTTACGGGTGAGTCCGTAAAATGGGGTGGGTATTCCATGACTCCTGAAATCCCCCAACCATCCGTTTCACTCAACAGTTGATTCTTACAAAGTCCTTATTTCTCTTTGCTCTACGCACACACGCCATAGTTCCTTATGATAACAGCAATAAATTCTAGGTCAAGCCTTGCTTTAAAACATATATAAACATAAAATTAGGGGTTATCAGTTTATAGAACGTTCCATAGTCAGTATTTTTCTGTGCATATACGAATTGGTAGAGGTTGTTTAATTTACGCAATTCTGTGCCGCAACCCAAAGATAACATGCCAGCGCCTTCCTATATTAGCTCATTAAACTAGCCTAGCTGGCGCCTTCCGCTAAGCAGCTAGATACATTAATCTTCAGCTATGCCACCGCTAACGCCACGCCAGCGACATGCTTCCACCTTTCAGCGAATCAATGGCCGGTCTAACCGCGTCGCTCCCGTCTTACCGCTGCCACCACCCAGCTCCCTCAACGCCACCGAACGCAGCAGTTCAGGGTCTGACGATGACTCTAACTTTATAGCGCGAGGGGCACGATTTGAGGTGGGGCAGCACCAGCAGCGGACCTGCTCGACGACAATGAGTTCGAGTTAACGAAAACTTGGGCAAAACGAAAAATCAACAGCGTAACACTCTACCTTGCCCTGTGGGAAGTCTTCGAGGAGCTCACGTGGGGGCCTGTGCACCACTTTGCCTCTGAGGTTATCCTGGACTTCGAAAGAGAATATCAGTACTCAGTGTGGGCCTTCCAGACGACTCGTGGTCGGCGCCGTGTGCTTCCACGCGAGCAGCCTACACGAACGAGTGTTCGCCTGAGAAGTAAGTAAGCGCTTAGCTACGATGATGTATCTACAGCTAACATGTATTATTTCACAGTCCGGCGCTCCATACGTCGCCTGCTAGATATGTGAAAAGAAGGAGAAGGTCAAATATTCATTAATAAAACCTGATATGAAAAACCCTTGTTTTTATTGGTTGGGTGGGTGGGTAGTAAAAAAATCCATAATTCCATTAGCCCAAAACCCCGAGGCGACGGTCGACAGCGACACGCGTGCGAGCGACGAATCGCGCATAGAGCAGCCGCCGCCACACGCCCTGTTGCCAACCATGGTAACGATATATAAACCACGACCACCCGTTTTGGAATGGCTTTTGTAGCCCTAAACATTGAATTTTGGCCAATAAAATAGTTCTAACATTCTTGTGTGGGACAAACAAAATAAATGACTATTCTTTCGTGGGACAGAGAAGTATGGCCCATCGTATCCTGAATACTAATCCAGATCGACCAATTGGGGGTTTCAGTTAATAATTTCTGCAAACGATGAGACCAATGGATAAGGCTCATTTCTTCAAGAAATAAGCCTCCGAAGGCTCATTCCTTGGGCTCATTCCTTCTGAAAGCCTCATTCCTTGGTCAGACAAAAAATCTTTTAAACGGATTCACATCGGTTTCGTCAGGTTATTGATTTCTTACAGGAAGCACAGAGCAACTCCCCACTCTGTACACACAAAAGGAAATCACGCACTCCCGAAACCAAGCGAAGGCTCCACGGAAGGTGGCCCCGCAGACGATGGCTGTAACGAAGAAGGCCGCTCCAAAGAAGACCCAGCAGAAGAAGGCCTCACGCGTGAAGGCCCAGCAGGCAAACGCTCTACCGAAGAAGGCATATAAGAAGAAGGTTAGCAAGACGAATGACTCCCAAAACTCGACCCCATCACAGGTATCTAAGACCAAGTAGACCCAGCAGATGCAGCGAAAGTCCAAGCGGCCAAATTCACGGCCAGAGGCGCCAGGAGCAGTACAAGCGATACGTCGTACAGCAGCAGAGATGCTGGAGGAGTCAGAGGAGGAGGAGGACCAGTCGCACGAGTCGGAGGAGCTCTACGAAGACTTGGAGCTGGCTGACGAGCTGGAGCAGACGGACGAAGACGTCTCTGTAGAGACGGCGATGCGGGCGCCGAGCAAATACATCATGAAACGCAGACGACTCGATGCGCTTCTGTCGGCTTGGCCACACGACGAAACTTGTGCAGTATCGCAGCAGAGCTTTCTGCATTCTGCCAACGTATGTTGAAAAGGAACCAGCGCCGATACCATAGTTCCTAACAAAATGAGCGACAGCATTCCTATTCCCGTAAGCCCCGTACCATTCTAGCGTAACTGCAAGTTGTGTGGCAACGTCACGTTGCGGTCTTTTCGTGCTGTTAGGCTTCAGCTGGAAGACCACGTCGTTGCGTATCAGGTCGAGGAGCACATTGAAGGTGTTCGTCGAGACGCGGGTAAATTTGCGGAACTCCACATCTCCAAGCGTGTGCAGCAAGCGCTGATGAGCCGTTGACCGCTCAACGTTCTTGCGCGGCACTGGGTAGCGCACGGAGTCCAACGCGTGCCGCAGTTTCACGAGATCTAGCAGGACGTCGTCTTCTGAGACGTCTTCGGAGACGTCTTCTTCGTCGTGTACCGCGCGGCACGCATCATGTAGCTGCCGGACCATCGCTAGCTGGATGATGGTGGCCGCCACGCCGCGCTTGAGCTTCTTGAAGTCGGAAGGAGACATTTTGCCTGCAAATATTCAGTATAAGAGTGGGATTCTCCAGAAGCTGAGCTGTGGAACTGGAAAGATTCGTGCTACTAATTTTAACTGAAACCCTCCATGAAAATTATTGCTTGGATTTGTACAGTTTTCTGCTGACTCATTCCTTCAAGGAATGACTAACTGAACCCCCCCAATAAGCGAACTGGGATCTGTCCCTCATCAATAACGCATCAAGAAGCCAGCTTCAAGATTTCGCTGAGCTTGACCAGTCTTTGTCTGAGCTACGGTTGAAGCGTTCCATGCTGTTGCTGGGACGATATATTTACCCTTGTACTTAAGTAGGTATTTTCTACATGACGTTCTGTGATCTATCTTGATAGATCTATTATTTGCGCGTGTAAAAAGTCCGAATCGGATTGTCGAAAACAACACGTGAGAGTCATTCCTTATGTAATAGGGTGTTGAAGCGCGGCTCCAACCCACTTAGATAGATCTAGTGTAGCTCGGTGTGGAGGACCTTCGCAAGTACTAAATATTTGGAATTAGCCACTACAATATGTACTGTATCAATTTAAGGCTGGAGATGGTCACTAAAATATAGAGAACACACTCAGACAAAAGAAAGGTAACTATCACCATATCATCATTAAAATAATAGAATATCTCGTTTTAACCTGAAACCACAACATAGTGCATAAAAACCATAATGCAACAAACGGCCATTCACTTCACAAAGTACCCGATTTCCATCTCCAGCATCGAGAAGAACAATACAGGTCACCTTGGGCGGCTTCCGTGGCAGGAACTATGGAGCAAAGAACGACCTAGTACACTGCAGTAGGAGCCATGCTGTGCGTGAAGAGGGCAAATTGGCTGTATCCAGGCCTGGAACGCGATGCAAAACGACAAAAAGTATGTAATCCCAGTGTTGCGAATCGACTGGTAGGCGCTGTTGAGCGCTCTACAAGATTCTGAAGTGTCAAGCTTTCAAGGTTGTGTTTGGTCAAGGCGAACACCCAGCAGCTGCGAACGCACCATCATCTCCTAAGGAGACTTAGCTGGCTAAATTTATGACAGATTATATTGACTCCAAACTAGAAGAAACCCGCCCTCTATGGTGGCAAAATTTGCGTACTAATTTTTGTGTCGGGAGACCAGGAAACAGCACGTCGGAGGAGCGGTTCATGAACTCTGCAAGGTGCAGAACTATGTCAAGGCATGGAGAGATAAAAATAGGCCCGCCGCAATTGCCCCAGTTCTGTAGATTTGCAGGCGTCCCATGTATGATTTGTTACCTGGTGAACGATCGCTCGAAGAATTCTTATTTGTCACTCAAAGATTGAGTATGGTGTTGCCGTGCTCATACTGGGTAATGGATCTGTGGCTTCCCCTTTCGAATTGGATTTACAAACCACGCTTTATGTTAAGCGCTACATTGATATTCAACGTAATCCGGATTTGCACATATTGTTGCACCTATACAAAACTTACAGTATCTTGAAGCAGAAGTACCCTATTTGTATTTGACATTTCAGAACAATGTGGTGGATTTCCCCCGGCTGTGTACTATTGTAATTCACAACGCAAAGAAATTGATATTTCGTGGTGATTATTCTTTTAAAACGTGTGGTTCTACAAGGATGTCGTGCTGTGTTTTCGGCTGATTTCGTCATTATTGATGCGGATACAGCTCAGTACAATGCTTGCGTGGATGAGCTATCACATAGTATCATCCTAATGTGTTACGCAAAACGCCATTAAACATGCGCGAGATGCAAAGCTGGATGGAATACCAATTCAGCAAATCTTTCGCAATCTATACGATTTGCATTTTCCCGTTGATGATGAACAATGTGAGAAAACGTGATTTTGTTATCGCCTCCTGGAGTGGAATGGGTGTGATGTGTCCGCGGTTCATGTGTCGCGAATCATATCATCAAAATATGGTTGCTAAATCCTAGATTTTCACGATGGTAAGCATACCACACGCCCCCAAGACACGCAATCACTAATAACCCACTAGAAACTTATCATTACACACTAAAACTTGTTAACGGCAGCAAGAACGCCACACCCATCAATCCTGTTTCTCGACTGGATATATCACGCATCGCATATGAATCTTTCATGGTGCCTTTTGTAGTTCACACTAAGGTGGCTAAGCGATTTAAAGCTGCATTTATCGCTGCCGACAAAAGGTAGACCCTGGTGGCGGAGATTGTACACCTAGTGCGAGGAACCGACGTAATACTGGTCCGCAAATTGCTTGGACAGAGGCCTGCCAATTTTGAGACAGACCTCGAAGCTGCAGCCGCTGCTGCTGCAAGTGCAACGCCCTTAGAAGCTGGTCACTCCTACAACTCTATCAACTACCCTAGGATAACGTGGGCTGGTGGCTAAATTGTTAACGCAATTGGCAGGTCGTGGATGTGCCCCGTGTGGAAAAATCTGCAATGTGTTTCCATGTGAAAAAATCTACGCAATTTGCACAGCTTCCGTGCCCTGGGGTGCAGGCCCTGGAACTGGGCTTTGCAAGGCCCAGATCGTAGGCTCATACACATCCTGGTATAACAGGGGTTCGATTACTGGTCAGATAAGCTCTCGGGACGCTAACGAACCCGATGTTCATCGAGCTGTTCAACCTGCGGCAGCCAGATGGATCGTGGTCGGACCAAGATACGGCTCGAGGGCTAAAAGGCACCAAGTCAAGTGGTGAAGGCGCAGTTCATAAAGCTCGACGAGGAAGGCGCGAACCGGGGGGATGCGCCTACGTCTGCAGAAGAAGGCAACGAAAGCGACGAAGGTTTAAGCGACGCCGCGGACGGGATCAAGGCTATGAATGAGGATCTGATCCTTCTCCACCCAGTCGCCATGTCTAAGTGCATGATCATGAGCGAATTAGCGAGTTAGCGGGACTGGGGCCACAAAGAACGGAAGCGCTCTGAACAATAGAGGATGTGGTGCTTTGAGAACCGGACGTGGTGCTTTGATAACCCCGTGCTGCTGCGGCACTCATCTAGCTAGAACCTGTCGCAGCACTCTCGCGGCAGATGCATCCCCTCTATATGACTGGGACGTCTCTGTACCTGGGCGAGATAGGGCACCAACCTCGCCCTGCAATCCCTCACCCCGGTGGGGGGAGGGTGAACATGCTGGTATGGTCTGACCCCTTCCCTAGAAAAACACGTGAAAATGAATACTATATTCTTGGTCGTGATTTTTTTATTTCTACTTGTGAGTTAAATGATTTTCTTAATCATGAATTTAAAAACGCGCGTGCATGTATGTTGAGGCGGTTCCATGTAAGCAATCACTAATCGTACATCAGTACGACGGAAAAGAAATACAGCGTATACAGACTGTTGAACGTATTACCTATATATCAAGTCGACGAATGCATTGATGCTGAGTAAACCGACATCTTGTGTGAGTAACCGACCTTGTTTTATCGGTAATTGCATCTATTACTACAGTGCGCAATGCCTAATGCATCGTGAGTGGATCAATCTTTTTGTGATGGCGTCCAACTGATTGGCGTTAAGCCTCTTGTCCATAATACAGCTGGTCTTCAAAACAGTTTTGTTTTCATCTCTTCCCTCTCGTTGTGGGGAGAAGCCGCATCGGCTATATAGTTTTTCTTTGGGTGATCTAGAGGCCATTACCGACACGTACTTCACATTTTGGGCAAGGGCAGTCTCTCCTGCGATTTTAGTTGTGCGTGGTGCGCGGGCTTCACTGGGTCGAAGGCGAGGCCATATTACGGACAGGCTCAAACCAAACCAATTTATCGGGGTTACTCTAGGCACGAGGGTCGCGTCAAAACTTGTGGACGTAGCGCTCAGCTGGAGATGCCGGGGGAACTGAAGAAGCTA
Source organism: Phytophthora fragariaefolia (assembly GCA_030267785.1). NCBI lineage: Eukaryota > Oomycota > Peronosporomycetes > Peronosporales > Peronosporaceae > Phytophthora > Phytophthora fragariaefolia. The sequence continues at coordinate 41,676 of BSXT01001449.1, forward strand.
AGGGTGCCAGGACCGAGGTTTCGGTAGAGGTGGACATAGTTCATATGAAGTGTTTATACTACAGAAAATTATGAATAAATTGGGTCAAAATACTGCGTGCTGAGACTTGTTAAGTGGGAACTAGGTTTGATTTGGGAAGGACTGAGGGTATCTGAAATGGGGAAAAGGTCACTGGCCAATAATTGGGGATTGGATCCAAAATGTAGCCGTAGTAACGACCGCCATGGGCGTCGCAAGGGGTGTAAACACTTCGTGCCTGACGAAGAACGTGAACAGGGAAGCTTCGGTTGAGGCCATGGCTGAAACTTACTAGCATGAGACTCGAAGCTATCTACACTAAAGTCTAACGTCCGGGGTCTACGCCAGATCAAGGTTTGATATGGAAGCCGATAATTAGTCCGCGCTCCCCATCACTATCTCCTGAACACACGAACACATTCAAAGCCGGGATGTAATGGAGATCAACTTTAGGATGACGCAAACCATTTTTACACACAGTTTAAGAGTCATTTCGTGTCAAGAAATACGACGAAGGCTCTTAGTAGAGCTTCTAAACAGAACGGCTTTTGGGGATAGTGCGAATGAGAGTCCATCCGGAAGCTATTAAATAACGCTGCCGCGGTCGCACGTCACGCAACCTTTGCAACCAACGTTGTGAAAACCGATTCAAGGAGATTCACAAATAACTATCACATACTCATTCCATAGTGCAATACAATAAGGAGGCATCCATCATTTATTCAGTGGCGAAGTTGCTGTAGGATACATTATGCTGTAGACATTGATGTTGCTTATACTATTCGTAACTTCAAACTGCCTATCAAACTAAAACGTTATCAAACTCGTGAAGAAGCCATTGTCACCACCAGCGAATAATTCGGGCCAGGATTGTTTGGTGCACCGGTGGCTGGACCTAGTACAAGTTAGCATGATCAAGTGTAACACGCTCCGACAAAATGCGATTAGCAACGTTCAAGGGCTAGTATCTGTCCAATACTTTGGGTACCTCGTAAATCTAGAAACCAATTTATGAGTATTCAAGCCACCGAAACAATCATGTTCCTATGTCACTACTCACTCTATAGCAATATCAGCAAGGGGCTTGGACATCTAGTTACCTGATTCTGCTTTATACACGGGCAGAAAGAAGCTTAGTATCTACGGCCGGGTCGTTTTAGTGTGCTCGTGCATGTGGTTGAAAAGTTCTTATATACTTGATCAATGCTCCGGAAGCAACGCTAATAGCTTAATTGTTGTAAACACATTGTTTACAAGTATCGAGTGTCGTTTACGGTTCCCATCCTGGCGTCTTAAATACACCCCGGCGAGTGCAGCACAGCAATGCAAATAGTTGCGCGTTGCGGATGTTTTTTCTGTATCACGGAGTACTATGTCGTACAAGCATGCCTGGTTTTACGAATCTGAAGATGAGCTCACACGGACCTGCATTTGGTGGGTGTTGGTATTAACGGAAGCACCGGAAACAGTTCATATGCAGGTCAGAACGCACTTCAGGTCACGCCAATCATGTGGTGACGGTTGTGACCACGTGTGGTCATGTGCTGTTCTATGCTGATGAATACACCAAGTCATGAGATGGTCGCGTACCTTGTGCGGTTTGATCCCACCCAAGTGGCGAAGCAGGAACCATGTAGGATAGCTACATACTATTACGAGGAGCGGTTAAACATAAACTATTTGTGAGCACGACACAATTGGTGTCAGTTTTGGTCGAATGGTTTGTAGCTGTAAATAGCAACAACCTTTACTAACGGCAATAACTAAAGTTGCATTACATAGCCATAATTGCACAAAACTTCGAATAGCAAAGGTGAAGAACTCAGTACAAGCTACGAAGCGAACTCAGCTCACGTGCTGCCTCTTGTGAGGTGAAGCGATGCATCGTCGATTGCGCTCTCAGCAGATAGCAAGATCGGATCGACAACAAACACGTGTCAGGAACACGACTAGACGGAAAACTGAGAGGCCGCGGTGCAAACAAGAAATATTAGAAGCTACATCAGAGAAATTTTTCTTAAAGAATTAAGTGCTTTGAAACCTACTCTAATTCGGACTGTATCGATGATGGGTTGCTGGTTTCGTGCGATTCTACAAAACATAAGTTGTAGTGACGCGGAGGCTACAGACAACGACTTACAAAGCCGGTACAGTTAATGACATCCTCTATATTAAACTTCCTCGAACTTTAAAACCCGGCAAAATTCTGATTGGACGAAAAAAATAATATTTGTACAAAAAACAGAAAATATCTATGTGTTTCATAAAAAATGCTCTTATCAGATCAATACATGAGGATACCTAGGTATTGCTTTCTCAAAGCTACAAATTACGGTTTTTATGCTAAATCTTCCCATGCCGCAATTGTAGCCTCAATTGCTCGGAGGCGGTTTTGTTTTGTGGTGCCTCGTGTAGCACCGCGGATTTTTACTTTTAGTGGACCAATCACACCAACGTCAAGCGGTTGACATACCGCCGTCGTATTAGGTGGAAAAGGAACCACCGCAGCATTTGTTTCTTCGACTACGACCCGCTGACCCTCCTCCGAAACGTGTGAGTCAAAATTATCAAGGTGTAGAACAGTGGGTCCATTTATTTAGCTACCATTTTACGTCTTAAAATCCTCAAGAAGCCAAACTGCCATCGGTAGAGCTGCTTGAGAAACGGGCTGAGTTCTCTATTGCACTATGGAGCAAGTACACCACCTGGTGTCCTGCGACGCTTTTCAACGAAACGGCTATCAACTTTGATATGCCACCGAGACGCTTTTGGGCTGTCTAAGGACGCAAGGACACCGCCCGAATTGCCAAGATGACGAAGCACACTAGCCGAATGACAGCAGTTCTTACTGTCCGCGGTGATGGTACGTTTGCTTTTGTTTTATTCATTTAGAAACGGTGTTATATCATATCAAATATTCTATTTTTTATATATATTTTAGGTTCAAGTTACCAATTCTCTTCATCCTCCGAGAAAAGCTCGGAGGCGATATCGACTGCGATGAGCTGCAGCATTACCCGCCACATCAATTTAAACAATTATTAAGAATTTAAAATTAGCTGTTACAGCACAAAAACAATTTTACCGTTTGCAAATGCGCTGGCACATGCGCTCAAGAAACAGATCATGGGTTTTGTGGCTGCCCATGTAGATTGCACACCACTCAGGTTCTAGCAGCTACATGTAGTCGATAATTGCATGCATTGATAGGACCGAAACATACCGCAAAAGTGAATGTTATGTCGTAAACTACGTTATAAAATGATATAACCGACCTTTTGATATCTGCGCGTGTCCTTCATAAACGTAACAACGGCTGGAACGCTAGGAAATATTTCCTTGCGTCCCTGCCCCTTTAGCGTTAGCGACCACGAATTCCCGTGGAAAGCAAGCAGCCTCTCGGCTTGCTTCCACCACCCAAAAACCGTTCCACGCGGTCGCTGGAGCTGGCGTGTAGTCTCTTCGACGCCAACTGGAATGCCGAGCTGCGCGCCGTCACGCTTCTCCGTGATAGAATAGCGCTGTTGTTTTGGCACCATTGCAGAAATAACCTGTGCTTTAGTTCGACATGGGGCGTGCTTTACAGCGACCAACCGATTTCAATAGAGCTATGATTCGCTAAATAATAGCATAGTTTTGCTTTTGGATTCGCTAAAAACGGTTAATATGGAGGCCCTTCTGTGTCTTTTTGACTAATGCCAGCCTTTTAAGTCTGCCGGCTCTTTAAGTAGTTGTCTGTATTGCTGTGACCTCTAATAACAAAGACGTGGTTCGTGATCACACCCTCGGCTTATTATTGAATCCTAATGATAATAGTGAAGGCATGGTACTCTCAGAGAATTTGCTCAGTTTAGCGCAAGTGAAGGTGCGGCCGACTAAATAATGTTGCACATGAGGTGTCGAAACCTTCAACGAAGACTGATTTTGACATCGGGGGGGAGGAGATAATATATACGTAGCCAGCGACGGCTCACGCGCCCTGAATAGTTGAATGATGATGAAGTAAACGCACACATGAACTCCGAAATTTTAAATGGAGAGCGCCGGCGTACTGGATCAACAACTAGATGGATCGGTGGATATAGATAGGCCAGATCAAATACAATCTCAATAAAACATACTGTTGATGCAGTCATTACAGAGACACCGGTTGCAAGGGCAGTGTGAGTACGTTCTTATGATGTGCAGATATATGATTTTCAGATCTCACACTTGTGGTCGCTGTGCGATTTCTGACGCATCAGGTTATCAATTCATCAGTAATACTCAAAATAGAACTGATGCCATGAAAGCTGCCGTATATCATCTATGCGTCACTACCACAGCTCACCGAAATTAAATCTGGGATTCTGTCCGACAAAAATTTATGGTGCATCTGATACACAAAATGCTCAGATTGGAATTTCTAGAGAAGCTGAGCTCCGAACCGTGAACCGACCGAGAGCTGAAATATTCGAATCTGTATATGGACAAATAGAAACTTTACCGCGGTGCAACGTCTTGAATGGAGATGGAACTGCTAGCGACGTGAAATTTATGTTATTTCGACACAGTAATTACGATAAAAAAACGCGAGAGCGGGTAGTTTGTTGACACCCAGTACTGCTGAATATGCTTAAACACAAAAAGACGAATGTTTTCGTGGGTGGTACATTTAAATATGTACCCAGTACGTGATCACTTTCCAAATGCAACTCGTATCGGATGCTTATTTCACTTCAAATAAGCATGCCGTCGTTAGATGAAAAAGTATAGACTTCCAGATAGTATATGCTATATTATATGAAGATAGGTGTACTAGCCATGCTCACTGTGGTGCCGGTGCAGTCGAGAGACAGGGGGTGGCGTGGGTTAAGAATGATATAGCTACTAAGTGCCGGGATGTTGGACTCCCAGTAACAGAAGATAAGCGGCTACTGTTCTGGCAGCTTTTTTATCGGACATGGATTGCTAAGTATCCACTAACTTCTTGGAACGCACACAGCTTTAGGAATGATCTTATCAGCCGCACCAACAACCGATCAGAACGCTTCAACAGAGCGTTGAGCGCAGCATTTCCTGGTCCGCATCCCAACCTTCCTGAGTATGTGGTTGGGACAGAAAAAATAGCAAGAAGATATGCAAATCTTAGCTGATATTGAGATGAAGAGGCTTACTACCCGGCTTGTTTACCGATTAGACTGCAGGGCCTATAGCATTACCAGAAGTAGGTTCAGTCTCTGACGTAAATGGGGATAGCCGTGGAGATATCGACGTGTCAAGATACCGACCTCCATCTGTTGCAAGGTGATCAGCGGAGAGTTGTAGCACGTCAAAGGCAAGTTGGTGTTAATTTCTCCCACAATCTAGAGAACATTGTCGGATACACACAAAACGAGGGCTACTATGATGGTAAACAAGCCGCATTCACGGTTGGCAGTCCTACTACCTGTAGTAGACCACGGATTTGATTATACAACACATTTTGCATACTTGATTATAATAATAGATTTTAAATGGAATGACAAAAGCGATTGACCTAATCAACGATGTACAGTAGCAAAGCAATTCGCGCAACGGCAGCAACGACTCCGGTAAGTTGAAGAATTCAGGGAAGGTTTATATTTGTGTCTATCTAAAAGGGCAAATCAGTAACGCATTTGAAACGGCACTAACACTCCTCGCAAAGTAAGCATGCGCTGCGGGATGCCTGTAGAAGTTGCTGTTGGTACAAGTTTCCATTGAACTGTAGGGCAACGTCCTCCGCTGAAGAGGAGCCGCTCAGCGAGATCTCCGTGCAACCATCCCCATTGGTCTCCGGCGTCGGAGCACCAGCTGCTTCCGAGTACGTACTGTTGGCGTCACCAAGGTCGCGGTGTGGCAGGGTTGTGCTGCCTCAAGGGGTCAATGCGTCGGTGGCAATGCGAGTGGCGCCGTTGGCAGAGTTTCAGCTCTCCCCGCCTGCTACGTCGAGTGAAGACCTCCCAAGACCTCGTTCCAGACAGAGCACGGAGACAGAATCATCACTTCCAAGCACGCCTGCATGTTTAGCTCCCAGATGCTGTACATTCTCCTGTGGTGGCAGGTTCCCAAGTGAGAACGGTTGCTCCGTTATCACCCCAAAGCCCCGTCCCGGCTCATCAGCAAAATCAAGTAGAGATTGTTTTTCGTTGGTACACCGAGGCAGTCAATTCGGACAGCGAGTGTTCCGGGACAGCGCCGCTGACGGCTACCCACTCACAGCTGCTCTCCCATCGGTCGCTTCGGCACTCATGAGCTTCCCCGGGTGTACTGTCGTCGAATGCGGTTCCGAGAACCCACCTCCCGACGAGTGGCAGCTCGCGTCGTGGCCGGATGGCTTGCAGTTCACATCGGCACAGCTGAATCTGCACCGCTGAATGTTTCCAGTCGTTAGCGTGGGGGCGAGGGGGGACTTGGCGGTGGATGCGAAGAACGGTGCAAAGAAAGCACCTGCCTCAACGCTCGACGCAGTAGATTCAGCACGGAGTACAACTGCACCATCACTGCCGAATGTGGCAATTCCCTTTACTTGTCTCGGCGGGACTTCACCCCGACGCTCGCTATTGTGTTGTTGCGGACAGTGCTTTACCCTGTAGTGGGAACATGATCGGCAGAACCATGACACCCCCGGAAGGGCGGAGATGCGAGTATACTGGTGCCGTCAGTTTGGGCGGCTGCGAAGGCGTTAATAGGGGCAACAACTTCGATAAGACAAGGTGCGGAGTGGGGTATGGACTCTGTCGAAAAGGTCTATCACCGGTTGATGATGCTGTTGCCGTACGACCGCAGTAAACGGCGCAGCGGTTGAACAACATTTTCAAGCTTGCGAACTACGGAGTATAAACAGTCGGTATTAGTGAGCTTCGATCCACCTTCGTTCATGGCGAGGACGACAAGAGATATACAAGTCTGAGCTGAACGTGTTTACACAGATCATGTAAATTGAATGCAGTACTTCTTCCTTCCTGTACACTCATAATATTGTGTATTATGTGCTCTTGTGAATCGTAGAAATCCGTAGCATCATTTGCTCGTGGCGCTGCCCAGCTTCTGCGCGGTCTTGCTCGAGACGAGCTTGTAGCTGCTGGCGCCGCTCGGTCTCTTCTTCTCGGTGCTCCGCTTGCGCTGCTTCCTTTTTTTCTGCAGCTTCAATGTGTTTCTTGCTGTCGTCTGGCTTCGACCAGCTCAGCGAACCTTCTCTTGCTCCTCTCGCTCTCGCTTTTCTTCTGCGCGCCGCTCATCTCGTTCCTCTCGTCGCCGCTTCGCCTCTGCCTCGGCTCTGCGATCGGCGTCCTCACGAACGATGGACAGTAGCCCCATTAATTCGAATCCCATCGAAGCATGAACAGCTTCTGCTTTTCTTAATTCTTTACCAATTGAATCCATTCAGTTCGTGCCTGTTTTCGCTTCGACGCAGCGTACGTTATCGTCACCAACGCTACGACTCGGGGCTTTGGCATTTACGCCTGGATCACGCCCACGCAATGCTTCGAAGTTGTCCCGAAGCACCCGTAGATCAAAACCCTTCCATGCGATCACGGTTAGTGTACCGTCATTTGTGTTTTTCGGACTCCACTTCATCAGACGATGCGCGGTCAGGGTTCCCCACCAAGGTGGACCCGTCGGTCAAAGCAATCGAAGCCAGAGGTTGATTGTCGCGTCTGGGGCAGCAAACCGGTCTCGGGGTCACTGGCGTGGGCCTCGGCGACAGGCTGGACATTGCCCGAGTGCCAGGGATAGTTGAGGGAGTCGCTACACGAACGCTTTGCGCCTCTCTAGTTTGGCCTCCTTGCGTGTCACCCTCATCATCTCCATCACCAAGATCGACATTAGTCTGCTGGAAGGCATCAGCGAACGCGATAGGAACGATGTAACGGGCTGATACAGAGAGTTACATAAGTAGGTAGGTTACATATCGATACATACACAAAAGTAGGTACGGGCACACGGCTAGCGTGTGCCCCGTTGTCATTGCCGGATTGGATGAAAGTGGGGAGCCAGACCCCTTTCAGCCAATCAGGTATCGACTTAGATTTGAGTGGTTCACAAGAAGACGGATGGCCACCGCCTCCGTCCCAAAAATAAACAGAGTTGATTTTACCCCGAACCCGACACTTGGTTTTATTATTAAAGCTTCCTCCTGCAACTACAGTGTACGCTAGTAACGGTACTTCGTACCCCGTTACA
>BSXT01001450.1:0-43496 GCA_030267785.1 Phytophthora fragariaefolia
AGCTGAAAGAGATTCGCAGCTTGGCCTCGGATGCGTACAGTGTGACAGTTCACAACGAGCTCGCGTCGTTCGTGAAGAGTGTGTTCGCTGCTGCAGACAAGTTCGATGAGTGGCAGCCGCGGGATGATCCGACACTCGCTAGGTTGCTGAACGAGATGGAGAAGAGGGTGGGTGTTTTTAAAGATAGCGCTGCTCAGGAGAAGCGTTCCAAGGCTGTTAGCGATTGGCAGCAAGAAATGACGGCGGTGGCTTTCGTTCCGAGCCTTGACCTCGTATCGCTTCCGCCCAAGATTGACTCCAGTGTGGCTATTGCAGATGTCTCAGGTTGTGGGGCAATAAAAGTGTATCGGAGGTTATTTGCTTCGTTAATGACAATAGTGTCAAAGACTGCCTCTGATACTTCAAAAGTTAAAGTAAAGAAGCAGAAGTACTTCCAGCCCTTGCTTGAAGGGGTCACAAAGTACCTCGCTGCAGTGCTAGCGAAGCAACAATTTTCTTTGGACATTGCCACCCAATGCAGTCACGCCATCCGGGTGTTAGCTGGCTTGCAGTCTCGTGATGGCTCCGGACTCTCTTACAAAGAGTGTGTACAGCTTGAAACCCTCTTGTACCTTATGCGTTTGGTGATGCAGAAGGTCGTTGGATATCGCAAAAAAGGCTACAAGTACGTATGTTTTCGTATTTGTTTTCGAAATATAGTGCTGACCCTTGTAACTTGACAGGCTAATCCTCGATATAATGGAGTTATTTCCGCAATCGGCGCGACCGCGCATCGCGTGCCCAGCAGTCGTGTTCAAAGCGAAAAAGAAGAAGAGCAAGAAAAAATAGAGCCTTGTGGCAGTTATTTTTGCGATATGCATACTCGAGATCTCGTGGTCAAAATCCCGCACAATTGAACGTCACTGCCGGTCCATTTGAGTCTCTATCTGTCGCAGAAATCAAGGTTTGCACCGTTACTAGTTACTTTTCGGAGCTGAAGGAGCATTTCTAATTATGGATTATGGACTAGGATTGCTCCTTCAGTCCGAAATGAAACGGTGCAAGCCGGGAGCTTCTCAAACTTGACACGCAATAAACATTGCGTGTTGAACTTGTGAGCCAATAGATATACTAATTAAGTTACATTGTAACTACTTCTATAAAACCACGAATTCAACACGCAAACCAGAACATGCCCACACTTACTTTAAAAAAACACTTACTGTACCTCACACCAAGAATACTTTTGCTAAAGCTCGTTTGGCACTGGTCTTGTCATATAGGTGAGCTTGCGATTCGTAAAAATGCCTTCTTATTGTTAAGATTCTGCTCTGAAAAAACATCTAGCTAAGACACCTACTGTACTGTGCTAAATTACTCGAGGTCTGGTTCTCCAGAAGTGTGCTGTAAACTTCATTTTCTTGCAAGAGACCAATGTGGCCTTCAAATAGCGAATTATCTATCTGTCGTTGGCTTCGACCAAGTCTCTGGATCATGTACTTAATTTTTTTTGTCTGCATTTTTCCCTTCGTTGGCCAACGATACCGCTTCTTCTGCCCAGTGCATCGCCTGCTGGCGATCCACTTTATATTTACCTCCGGGAGAAATAGATTGAGTTGCTTTCCAGTGTAAGAACTTCCGCATAGAGGTCAACATTTTTGCATGACGGAAGTTAGTCCTGTAGGTAATAATTCATGAATGAGGCCTTTTTTGTTAATATAGTTGACCACCTGCCTGAATGTCAATTGGAGCCCGAGACTATCAGGATAGCTCTGGATAAACCCGAAGACGACTTTTTGAGTTCAGTTCGTTCTGTTTTGCGTGAGATTCCTGGGCCTTTATCCAACTACCATTTGCCGCATCGTTCAGAAGGAACTTCTTCATTCTGCACGAAGGAAGATCACGAAATGGCGCTCTCTCATGCCAAAATTGCTAGTGTTAACGGTGGTTGTCCGAACTGCTATTTTGGTGTTTACAAATAGCTCTCATACGAAAAAAGAACTATGTTTGGCTGGGACTGCTTTCTTGTTGTTACGCATTCTTGGCGTGAGGTACAACTATACTTCAGTACATGTTAGTATTGTATGGCTTGGAAAAGTATTGATTGAGCTAAGTTATCTATTCGTTTTATAGTTTCCATGCCAATCACCGCGCCACAATCCTCCTGGAATTCTGACGAAGTGAGGCCAAGCTCCTTGCGCTATTATCCGCGCCAGCAAATGATGAGCTGGCTCCCAATTCACTGGAATGCATTATCAAACAGAAACTAGCCTATTCCTACAATTTAATAAAAATTCGAACTTTGTACAGCTGATTCATTTTAGGCTTTGGATCTTGCAACACGGTTGGTAGAAATACCGATTTTTGCATGTTAATAAGTTCTCCGTGGCCGAGTTTCGACACGCGTAAGTCCTACTGACATGTTAGCTCCAAGTATAGGCACTATCCAATATAATAAATTGTTAGCTAGCTCGTAGAGTAACTACAGTATCATGCTAGTGTTAGGGATTACTCTACTCCGCATGCTATCTAACAATTTTAAAACTACATGTAGGCCATCTGACCGAGAGTCTCATCCTGATATCAAGATTATTTAAATACCGCTTCCGCCACCACTGGTGCTACATTCCCAACGTGGAACTCGAGTTGGTATTGCTTGGCTGCATACATTGACTTGCAAGACGCCGAGACAGTTATCGCACAAACCACTCCTGCGGCTAGGACTTCATCGGAGTGGGCATCGGCCTTCAAGTTTAATGAACGGCTTATCCTAACTTACTTGTCGGCGATCAAAAAGATTGGAGCATTGAAGCACACAGTATGGGGGCCATGTACAGTGCGTCCTCGTTGCTACACTACGTGCACAACAAGACACGCATATGCCACTGCCGCCGCTGCTGCTGCAGTCGACACCGTCAGGGAGGTTTATTACTCAACTCATTGTAAAGTGACCAAGTCTCAACCGACTCCACTCGGACACACCAACTGTCCAGCCTTCACCGCGTCTTCGCTGTTTATCATGAAGTTCATCCAGATCCTCGCTCTTGCTGCTATTGCTGTTGCTGCTGTAATTGGGGAGACGACCACCAACGCGACCCCGACAGTGGCCACAGCATCTGGCACTTCATCTGGCGGTTCGGCAGCCCTGTCAACAACTACTGCGCCGTCAAGCGGCACCACCGCCACCTCTACTGCGTCTGATGCGGGTGCCATGACGGCCTCGTCCGGGTCAGATGCCAGTATAGAGGTGGGTGCCGGAAGCGCCGTGACAGACTCGACGATCGTCGGCTCGTCGAGCTCGACTGGTGACGTGAATGCTGGCGACTCGACCTCGACGACGGATTCCTATGCAAGGCAGACGCGGCAAAGTCCAAGTCGAGTGCGAGTTCAGCCAGCGCTGCATCAGGCTCGACCAGCGGCGCGTCATCGGTGACCGGCGCCGTGGGTGTTGCAGTAGCGATGGCGTTGCGGTGGGTACTTACATCCTGTAAGTGTGAGGCGTTTTCATGGAAGACTGTCAACTCTGGAAAGATTCGTCTTTGGGGCATCGATCACGTAGTTGAATGATTGGGTGGAAGCTCGGACCTGAGACTTTTGGGTATTGTAGAAGTGCGCGTAATAGATTGTTGTTGTTGCTGTTGTTGTTGCCGCTGCTGCTGCTGTTGTTGTTGCTGCGTCACGTCTCAAGTGGTGGATGTTTGTATCTACTGAAACATTTGGGGCCTAATTTGGATTGCGTAGCGGTGAGACGCTCGACGCAAGACAGGTCTCGTTTGGCAAAGTCGACCGCGCTTGATGAACAGACACCGAATACTGTACGGCGAGTCGGTATCCAGCGTGGGACGCGTCAAACTCGGGATGCTGAGATGCTGGATTGTGGCTCACAATTTGTGAGCCCGGGAGCTGATTCTATTTCCACAGCGCCACCGAAACGGGGGCAGCGAAGCAGACCGCTTCCGGCTTCAGGCCAGCTCGTGTCGGTTCACCCGCGTGGATCGGCTCCGAGTTCAATCTCGGCCACGACAGCCACAGCGTTGCACACGTAGCTTTTGCTGATGCGAGCGCTCTCTGCAGTGATCAGCGGTCACACCGCTTTTACTGGAGCTATCGGATACTGCAGGTCGTCATGTGCAGACCAGTGCAGGTTGACTTTGCGCGCGGTGTGGTCCACTCCCGGGGTAATCTTGCGTCCCGCGATTACGCGGGGGGGGATGGGCTCGTGATTGCCGCAACTTGCGCTTTCTCTCGCCGCGCCACTCATCGTGTTGCGCGCTGCCAGCACACACGCGGACGTCAAGGCTTGGCGCCAAGCTGGCGTCAAACCAAGGCGAGTTTGTTGCAGCGCGGGTCTGCCGTACTGTGCTCTACTGGCCTTGACACGACAGTTGTTGGTGCTGGTAGCAGCAGATTTCGAGCGTCGGCTGGTACGCCCGTCGCCGCCGACACCTGCGGTCGCTGTTTCCAGTGCTGAGCCTGGCGGCGAACCTATCGGCACCACCCGGCGGAGGTCATGTCTCGGCACGTTCCTGTGGGCGGGCGCAGCCGGCGTCAAACGCCGCACGCAGAATCCACGCGTGTGTCGGCAGAATGATGGCAGCGATTCGCTGCCCCCCCTGCAAATCCGAGCCTTGCCTTGGCTCTTGGGTTGAGTGACCGTCGGTCATATTTCGTCGCCGCAACTCTAGCGAAACGCGCAGAGACGGGCGCACGCAGATTACGCAGTCCGCCTCGGTGACAGCTCCGCTCAGTCCCCAATTTGCCGCGTGAGGCGCAAGTGCCATGAGCCCGAGCACGCCCCCCACCCCGACCCCCGACAAGCGGAAGCTCCCCGCGCCCGTGCGCAAGCTGCGCAAGTCCTGCTCGCTGCCCACGTGCGCGAGCCCGCCGGGCACCTGCATGCACTGCACGTGCGACGGCCGCTGCGGGCGCCACGCCCCGGGCCGCTGCGGCGGCCGCCGCGAGGGCTCCGGCCGCGGCTGCAAGCGCGAGGGCTGCACGCGCGACGACCGCTGCCTGCACAGCAACCGAGCCACGTGCTGCCACTGCCGCAACCTCGTGTCCTCCGCGGGCCGCGCCGCCAAGCGCCCGCGCGTGACGATGCCGCTGCTGAGCCCCCAGACGCAGGCGCTGCTGTCCGTGCCGATGGCCCCCGCCTACCGCCAGCGACACGTCGCCACTCCAGCCATCGTGACGACCGCCAGGCCGACGCAACCAGCAACCAGCGATGAACAGCTGGACGCCGAGCTGCGCGCGTTCCTGCAGGACGCCAACCTTGGTGGAGACCTGTCGCTCTGCGAGTTCAAGGAGTACGCGGCCCGGCGCCAGTACTGCAACTTGGTGGTGCTGGTCTGCGGCACGCAGTTCAATCTGCACAAGCACCCGATGCTACTGGAGAGCCGCAGGCTGCACAGGATGGCACGGCAAGAGCTGGACGCAGACAAACCCAGTCATTTCGGTGGGGCAGTTCCCGTTCTAGAGCTGCCAGCATTCCCAGGAGGAGCCGAGATATTCGAGGCGCTCGCCATCTACTGCTACACGGGCGAAGTCTCCTTCTCCCTCGCGAACCTTGCGGCCATGAACTGCGCCATTGAGTTCCTAGAGATGCGCGACGATATCCGACAGAGCGCCAAGCGGTTTCTCGACCATCAGACCAGTGCGAGGGGTCAAGGTTTGAGTGGGCTTCTGCAGGTGACCAATGCGGCACGGACGCTTGCACAAGCACAGCCACAGCTCTTCCACACAGCGTGCGAGAAGCTCGTAGAAACGTGCATGGCTGTACTCGTATCCAAGGGGGAATTACTGGACGCAGACGCCATGCTGCAGCTCTTCAATCTGCCCAGCGACCTCTTCATTGAACTCACGCAGCGCGTGATCTCCGTCAAGCCGCCGACTTCGCTCTCTGTCCGGACCACGTCCGAGATAGCAACCGAGCTGTGCGTGCAAGCGAAGATGGCGCAGCTTCACCGCGACGCGCAGCACAGCCTCGGTCCAAACCACTGCAGAAGAATTCTGGCACGGCAGTGCGTGCAGCTGCTGCAGGGCGCCTCCGTCGAAGCAATCGACGCTATCAAGACCGAGAAGCCTGAAGCGTGCGAGGAGGATCCGCTAGATCTGACCTTGTTGCTCACCAGCGACAAGTCGGACCGAACGTTTATCAAGCTCATGGACGACGACCTGTCCTCCGGCAGCCCGCGAGCAGACGCGTCCATCTTCCTTGCCGCCGACAGCTTCCACTTCGGTGCACACACCCTGCCAGAGACCTTCGTCGTGTAGACACTGCATGCTAGTCCGTAATATCACTCCCGTATTGAATTCAGCAATCCGCGTCACTTGAGCGCGATCGTCGCCTAGAGTTACGCCGCGCGCCGTTCATGGCCCTTGCAATCAAGTTCAGATTCTATAGTGCAACCACCACGCCGCGCTTGCGACTACCGGTAGCAGAGCCATACGCACCCCGAATAGTAGTAGTAGTAATCTTCGCCGCCGAATAGTACGATTGGTAGGTGAAAACATTAGCCCCACTTCATGCGACTTGGAGCTCGTGTGGCTGCAGCATCCAACCCCAGCTCGGTACATGTACTTCCCACTCGCCTGACTTTGCCAGGTTGATAGACCCCATTGCTCCATCCAGCTCCAGGCTCTGAAGTTTGGCGGCAGCTTTGCACTTACGTCTGAAGTACTATCGTAGCACTACTACAACAACAAACATGAATACTACCGGGTCCAACCTTCTGTGCTATTCAACGTTGACATGAGCACAAACATCATGTACACGCGGAAGCTATCGAGAGATCCGTTATACTTATTATAAAAGGTCATCCACACCTCGTAATCAACCTTTACATACCACATATTCAAGGGTATCCATTTACAAAGTTTTGAATGCACGTTTGAAACGCGGTACATTCTGGGTCCGTGCGTATGAGGTGAAGAGCTCACTTCCCAATTCCCGATCAAGCCCCAAGCACCAAAGAGAGAGAGAGAGAGAGAGAGA
Organism: Phytophthora fragariaefolia; assembly: GCA_030267785.1. NCBI lineage: Eukaryota > Oomycota > Peronosporomycetes > Peronosporales > Peronosporaceae > Phytophthora > Phytophthora fragariaefolia. The sequence continues at coordinate 6,974 of BSXT01001450.1, forward strand.
GAGAGCGATGGCCGCCGCCAGCCCCGCCAAGCAGGTAACCGCCCCGGCCACCGCGTCGTCCGCGTGGGTCGGCTACGTGGCTATGGTGCTGCTGGCCATGCAGTTCGGGCTGCAGCCGATCCTGTACAAGGAGTTCGCGGGCGATGTGAAGAACCGCTCGGTGCTCGTGATCGCCTGCGAGGCGTGCAAGTTGCTGCTGTCGCTGCTGACGCTCGTGTCCTCGGGCGCGCTGGGCCGCGTGGTCAAGACGTGGAGCCTGCACGACAGCCTCATGGCGTCGGGCCTGCCCGCCTGCACCTACGCCGTGCAGAACGTGCTCATCCAGGTGGCGTACCAGCACCTGCCGTCCATCGTGTTCAACCTCATCAACCAGACCAAGCTGCTGAGCGCCGCGCTCTTCCTCTACTTCCTCATGGGCACGCGCTTCTCGCTGCAGCAGTGCTTCGCCATGATGATGCTGCTGGGTGCCGCCGTGCTGCTCTCGCTCGCCAAAGACGGCGGTGCCGACGACTCGGCGGCCCCCGCCATCTCTGTCGAGCTCGGCCTCGTGCCTGTGCTGCTGGCTTCGCTGCTCTCGGGCCTCGGCTCGGCGCTCACGCAACGCTCCATGCAGCAGCACAAGCGTGACGCCGCGCTCGTGACCATGGAGCTGTCCATCTACGGCAGCCTGTTCCTTATGCTCCCGGCCATTTGGTCTACCATCGTCAAGACGCCCGTGAACGAGTCGCCCGCGGCCAACGCCCTGGCGAACATCGACAAGGTCTTCGAGGGCTGCACCTACTACACCATCATCCCCGTCGTAAGCAACGCTCTGGGCGGCCTGCTCGTTGGCACGGTCACCAAGTACGTCGGCGGCGTGCTCAAATCGTTCGCACTCATCTGCGGCATCGCGTTCACGGCCTTCGTGGAGAGCTACGTGTACGGCGCAGTGTTGCCCAATGAGGTGTTCATCGCGGCGGGTCTTGTCGCCACGAGCATGGCCCTCTACTCCAGTTTCCCCTACGTCAAGAAGGAGGCCAAGGCCAAGACCGAGTAAGCGGTATCAGCCCAGCGAAGCCAGTGCTTTGTTTGCGAGTATAGGACGTCGAAAAAGTAGCGCGAGGTGGGTCTTGCTGGATGCTGTAGATACTGGTACGGCCAGCCTTACCTCTCACTCCGACTGTATAAGAGTGCAGAACAAGTTCCGTTTGCCTAGAAATTCTCGTGTGAAGTACGTGCAGCAAGTTCAGTTGTGAAGTGTTGTTGCGGTGTGCACATGAAGCTACGAGCTCCGTTGAGAAATCTCGCCGTAGTCGTAAGTTGGGGCGTGCACGTGAATCGCAACCTGCAAGCACTCCAGTGTTATCTGCAACTGTGCGGTACGGCACCCAATCGCATGTGCACTGACGCGTTGTTGTTGCTGGACACACACGAGACCAAGTCCCCGCCTGCCTCACATCCGCATCGAACGCAAACCCAACGGCTTGAGAGCTGTTCGCAGAATGTCGAGCGACACGATCAAGTCCCTGGAGCACGCGTCCATCGGCACTATCATCGGTACAGGGCTGGTGCTCGGCATCGTGCACGTGTTGACGGGGCCGGACCACTTGAGCGCTCTCATTGTCCTAAGCGCGGGCTCATCATGGCGTTCTTGCCAGTTGGGAATGCGTTGGGGTTGCGGCCACTCGACCGGGCTGATTGTCGTCACGGTGATCTTTCTGGCAGCGAACCAGCAGCTGGACGTGGACTCGTTCGGCAGCTACTGCGACTTCGTTGTAGGCATACTGATGATCTTGCTGGGGCTCTGGAGTTTGCGCCACTACCTGCGTCTGCGCAAGGCTGTGAAGGAGAACCGTGCAGTTTCGGAGAGCGATGAAGAAGCTCTGCGGACACGGACAGATAACCAAATATCGGGCGAAGAGGACACCCCCAAGACGTCTTTTCTGCCAATACATGAGCATGGACACCACCATACGCCGGAACCGCGCGGAGAGACGCTGCACCAACGACCGTCGATCAATGAACCGGAGGCCGTTGACAAGCGCTGCTGCTTCGGAAAATGCGTGGCCCCGACATTGGACATTAAGAACAAGACGACGCAGAAGCTCACGGCGTTCGGCTACGGTGTGATTCATGGTTTAGCCGGCACCGGCGGCGTGCTAGGCGTGCTGCCCGCTGTGATCTTGAACAACTGGGGTCGCTCCGCCGCCTACCTCTTGTCGTTTTGCGCGGCCTCGATCCTGATTATGGGCGCCTTTGCTGCAGTTTATGGAGAGATGACGGGCCGGCTCAGTCGCGTCTCGGACTCGCTCCAGTATCGCGTTGGGCTCTTCTCGTCTTGTGTGTCGCTGGTAGTCGGTGTGCTTTGGGTCATCTTGGTCTCCACGGGCGAGTTGGACGCAGTCTTCGGGTGATCCCATCAGCAACTCGTCCAAAACATCATAGATCAAGTTGCTTCATGCAGTCCGTCGGTAAGAAATGTACATCTTTCAGCCTGCAAAGGTTTGTGAGGTTTACCCCCGCTTGGATCTCTCAACCGCAAGCTCAATACATAACACGACTGCAACCTTTTGCCATGAGCGCGAAATTGCCAGCGCGTTGCTGCCATGGGCCTGCAGTCCCCATGTCCAGCCGTCTATCGATGCAACTGCAACCACGTCAGCCGGACCAAGTTGAAGTTGGGATCGGTGACGCACCACACCTGCCAATCAGCAGCGTACCTTCCTAAACTAATATTATCCATTTCCCTTCGATCGACTCATATCGCTATAAACATCTGTACTAAATAACGTAAGCGTCTCCACAAATAAGCGGCATCTACACCACTTTATCTTTATCCACAGAGGTGCGCCTTTCCAGCGCCACGTTTGACAGGCCGCGTGCGTGTCAGCGGAGTGACAGGCGACCGCTCATTCCCCGATCTTCCCCGATGGGCGCCGCCGAGACTGTGACGGCGCTGGAGGGCGCGTCGCTGCCCGGCATCGCGGCCACGGGCCTGCTGCTGGGGCTCGTGCACGTGCTCACGGGCCCGGACCACCTGAGCGCGCTCATCGTGCTGAGCGCGGGCTCGTCGTGGCGCTCGTGCCAGCTGGGCATGCGCTGGGGCTGCGGCCACTCCACGGGGCTCGTGGTCGTGACCGCGTGCTTCCTGGCGCTCAACCGCCACCTGGACGTGGACGCGTTCGGCAGCTACTGCGACTTCATGGTGGGCTTCCTCATGCTGGGGCTCGGGCTCTGGAGCCTGCGCCACTACTGGCGGCTGCACCGCCGTCTGCGGCTCCAGCACGAGGCGGTGGGCGAGTCGACGCCGCTGCAGCTCGAGGCGCAGCAGCAGCTGGAGGACGTCGACAGCGACTCCGAGGTGCAGAAGATCTTGCACACGCACCAGCTGGACCACAAGGGCCCATCCCAGGAGGACACGCGCAGGACCTGCTGCTTCGGCCTCGTCACGGCGGACATCAAGAACCCGCACACGCAGAAGCTCACGGCCTTCGCCTACGGCACGGCGCACGGCCTGGCGGGCACGGGCGGCATCCTGGGCGTGCTGCCGGCCGTGATCCTCAACGACTGGGCCAAGTCCTCCACCTACCTCGGCGCCTTCTGCCTGTCCTCCATCCTCACCATGGGCGGCTTCGCGGCGCTGTACGGAGAAGTCACAGGCCGCATGAGCCGCTTCTCCGACTCGTCTCTCGTGCGCGTTGGTGTCTTCTCCTCGTGTGTATCTATCTGTGTGGGCATCATGTGGGTCATCCTCGTCTCGACCGGCACGCTGGATGAGGTGTTTGGTTGACGAAGGACACTGCCAAGCAAAACAATGTTCGGAGAAGCTTACGATACACTTGAGTACTGAATGATGGGATAATGTCAACCAATGGATGCTTTTGTGTTGTATTTTGGAGCATGCGAAGTACCTTCGTGAAATGTAGCAACACCGTTTGTGCAATGCAACGTATTCGAGGGAGGCATGAACTACTATTTGTCTATTGATCGCCGAACACGCGGTTCAGCACTCCAGCCGCTTGCAAAACGACCCACGCAACTCCTACAACTATCGAAAGAACTGATGATCCCACCGCGACGTAGAATGCCGCACTGGGAGATCGCATTCTTCCACTTCGTTGTGTTAACTCCCCGTACAGTCCAGCAAACAACCCCATTGACACGATGGAGCTTCCACAAAAGCAACCAAGGTACAGCAAGGCCCGGACAACGTCCTTTTGCATCGCAAGGGTAGGCAAAACCGCTAGTAAGGCGCCCGGGCCCGCAGCCCCATGCACAATACCCACGCCGATGCTGGCTGCTGCTGATGTTGCGAGCTGCGTTTTAGCAACTGGATCGTATGGCGACTGCAGCAGCACGTAGGACGCGTCTTGGCACTGCACCTGACTCCACATAGATTTAGGCGATGATGCTAAATGCCGAGGACTTCGAGGTTCTTGTGTCTCCTTGTACTCCTTGAAAGCGCTGTACAGCGTCCAGACTCCGATTGCCACGAGGCCTACGCCCGTAAGATACTTGCACGCCATGCTGAAACTACTGTTCGGTGCCAAGGTGTGGCCAATTACGAATACACATACCAACGAGACGGCCAAAATGCCGAGTGAGTGACCACATCCCCACTGCACCCCAAGCAAAACTGCCTGGCGCCAAGTTTTCCCATTTGACAGCGCTGCCAATGCTCCAATGTGATCCGGTCCTGCAGAACATGGTACTAATGAACTAAACGCAGATGCTGTGAAGCGGTCATACGTACCAGAGAGAACGTGGACTACGCCCAGGGAAGTGGCAGTGAGCACCACGTGCCACATGGAGCTATGCATTAGACGGGATGACGCGTTGTGGTCCATATTCCCCACACTCTGCGAGGTGGCGATACACACGGACGAAAACCTGGAAGATATGTTGACCTAACGACCTTTCATGATCCTTGCATTTAGTTATTACTCTCCGAGGACGGCAGCCATCTGACCTGATGCCTGTAACCCGATCCAGCCGACGCCGACGATGAACGAGAAGAACGCCGAGAAAAGACCGATTCGGAACTCCATCACCAACGAATTGCCTCCAAGACGGCCGGTGACTTCGCCGTAGAGCGCGGCGAAGACGCCCATGATGAAAATCGACGCTACACAGAAGGAGCCCAGGTAGGCGACAGATTTGACCCAGTCATTCAGCACAACGGCAGGGAGCACACCTAGAATGCCTCCGGGCCCGGCAACGCCGTGGATAATTCCCACGAGTAGAGCCATGATCTGCGCAGTCAAGAACCGTGTTATGCAGCGGTGCCCGATTTTACAAGTAGACGCGCTAGACATACCTTTTGTGTGGCGGGGTTCTCGAAGCGCATATTCTTGCAGCAGTTCCAGTTCTGCAGGTGCAGCTTCGAAGGCTTTGATCGCGTAGACATCGCTGTTCCTGCGGCGTTCTCCTCACTCGGCGTGTCGTCCTCTTTGATCAACAAGTGGAAGGATGAAGACGGCGAAGCTACTTCCGCAGCCTGCTCCTGTGTGGAGGACCGTGGGGACCTGATCGGTACTGCAACGTTTGCAGGAGACGCAGCACTCGACACCCTGCGCTGTGACAGCGGCATGAGCTCCACCATGTTGGTCGGTGTGGCCCCGGTGCTGCTTCTACTGGCGCGATGGCCGTCAGCCCGACCGCCCTCCCCGCTCACAAGGGACTGCGCGCCCTCCTTCAGCTGCGTCTGGTACTTTTCCCGCACGTGGACTGCTGTCCACACGCCGAGCACGACCATGAAGACACCCACGACGTAGTTGAGGTAGGCGCCCACGGCGTCCAAATCCACCGTCTGCCCCGCGGCGAAGAAGATGAGCGCCATGATGATGAGGCCGATCGAGTGGCCGCAGCCCCAGCGGATCCCCAGCGCAAACGCCCGCCACGACGAGCCCGTGGTCATGGCCGCCAGCGCACTCAAGTGGTCCGGTCCTGCAGGACCATCTGGGCGTTAATCTCCGCGCAGATTAAAAAAAAACGCCACGAACTTCAACGCACCTGTCAACACGTGCACGACGCCTAGCAGCAGTCCCGTGGAGATGATCTTGCCCAGTGATGCGCCCGACAGACTACTGTGCTCCTCGCTCAGCCACCGACCGGGGATCTCCATGGCTCCGGCAGCAAGCGAGATCGAAACTACCGCTCGGTCTCGTGCCCTCGTAACCCCCTTCCCCGCCAATGAGAAGGTTCGACCACGACGTGGTTGCTGCTGCTGCTAGTAATCGTGACTGCGTGTTGAACTCTGCGGTTGAGCAAACTGGTCCCCGCACTCGAGGGCTTCGAATCCACCGACCGACGTCAGCTCGAACAGCTCGAACACGTCCGCGGTAGCCAATCGAATGGCGGCAGCGCATCGCTGAGTCAGCAGCGCATTGGTAGCCGGTGCAAAGCGTGCTGACTACCTGCTGAGACTGCAGGACGTGCAATGGGCGACTCTACCTATTGACACGTACTAGGTAGTACGAGGCTTGCAGCGCCGTATCAGCAGTGTTGAGTCTAGCAGCTCAATTACTTGCCAAAGATGGCGCTCATGAGGCCCGTGCCCACAACACACGAGAAGGAGGCCGAGACGAGACCGATGCGCAGATCCATCACGAGCGAGCTGCCGCTGAGGCGACCGGTGACTTCCCCGTACAGCGCGGCGAAGCCTCCCATGGTGAGGATGGAGGCGATGCAGAACGAGCCGAGGTATGCGGTGGACTTGAGCCAGTCGTTGAGCACCACGGCAGGGAGCACGCACCGGACGCCACCCGGACCTGCGACCCCGTGTACGATGCCGACCGCCAGAGCCGTGACCTGTTGATATCATGAAAAATGTTAATGATGGAGAAGAGGCCAGTTGTATGGTTAGCACGCACTTTTTGGACCCAGGGGCTTTCGAAGCTCAGGTTACTGCACTTGGTTCGTGTCTTGTCGGGTTTGCCTGGTTCTAAATCTACGCACTCGACGATTGATATTCGATTCTGGAGATGTAGGTGCTCGTTTCCATCGGTGCGGATTAAGAGGTGGGTGGGCGAAGCTGATGAGCGGGTCGACTCGATGGTCACTTCTGCAGGAGAAAGTGGGGCCAAGTGTCCGTGTGACCCGGTCAATGCTATGAGCTCACCAACAGGGGACCGACAATCGGGAGACTTTACCCTACTTGGCGATGTGGACAATTCATCCAGCTCCTCCACCTTGATTAGATATCTTTCCCGGACGTTCACTGCTGTCCAGACCCCCAGTACGACCATGAATATGCCCACGGCGTAGTTGAGGTAGGTGCCAACAGTGTTGAGATCAATTGTTTGCCCGGCTGAATAGAAGATGACTGTCATAATGAGCAAACCAAGCGAGTGGCCGCATCCCCACCGGATTCCTAGCGAGAACGCTTTCCAGGAAGACCCCGTTGTCATGGCAGCAATTGCGCTGAGGTGGTCGGGTCCAGCATTTCCAGTCAATTAAAGAAGAAAAGCTGGTTGATACAAGGCTGTGAGCACGTGCACCATGCCCAATATTATTGCATTGGAAATGATCTTGCCTAGGGACGCCCCGGAAAGCTCACCGCATTCTTCGAGTAATCTAGGTACATTTTGAATGGCGATGCAGCTCTGCGAAGTCTGGGTACCGGAGACTGGTGTGTACAGGAGGAGAAAAAATAATGCCGAACACAAACCACCGGTGCATGCACGCTCGCACGCCCAATAGTAGTACTGATCTCCAGTGATAAGCCAAAAAATCATTGAGGGTATTGGCATTATGCAATACTGGGAGAAATACATGTACTTTATTGCAAGCATTCGTGGCTATTGCAATACATACTGCAGTGACGCTGAGTATTGCAGTAAGCATTGCAGTGACCCCTAGAATCCATTCAATGTCGTTCCGCAAATTTTGTCCTCCGATCGAACACCTCGAGCATTTTGGTGCCAACTTCGGTAGCACGGGTGGCCACTGGCTACAGGCCACGAGAGCACGAGGTCTCAAAGGCGCGTGGATCTGACAGCGCGCCTGGCAACCAGCTCTCACTTTAGCTTTATCTTCGTACACCTCAACGACCGCGGCTCTCCGCATATGCTCATTTTCAATCGACAGCGTTCCCGAAGACGTGCGGTTCAAATTTGATGTCTGTCTCGTCGATGACGTGGTCTCCTATCGATGTCGAAAATATCTGAGCCGTCCAAAGCAAGCACTCTCCGGATTTCGAGGCAGCTGTAGGGAAGATTTTGGATGGCAAGAAAGACATCCTAACCGATGATGAACGTGTACTGGTCCAGAAGTTCGTCGTAACTCACGTGTATCGCACTGCTAAACAGGCGCTGCACTGATGCAGATGTCCCCGCGATGGATCAAAGATCGGCATCAGCTTTGGACTCCCCTCTCGCTGACGCTTGTTCTCGTTGAGATGTACAACATAGCTGCACCGAGTACTGGTACCGGCTTCGATTAATCAGGAAGCCACTGACACCTGTTGATTTCTTGAAGATCGTGTTCCTGAAGCACACGCGTTTTCTGTGGAACGCTGATTTGGTGTTTCAAGCGATGAAGAGCAGCGGATCAGTGTAGTAAGGAGCAAAGTATTGCAGTAGTATTGGAAAATCTCCTGGGTATTGCAATATGTATTGGAAGTGAGCATGGTAGTTGCAGTACTTAAGTTTACACTGGAAGTTTTCAAGTTTTTTGCAATACCCATGCGACGATCGAAAGGAAGGAAAACTAAAAAGCTAGAATCGTATAGTTGGAAACTATCGCAGCATTACGGTGGGTGTTGAGCCATACGTTTGTCCAATGAGCGAAGCAATCTTGCACATGCCAGCTTGCCTCGGGTCCTTGCACGCATTTGAAGCGGTCACCAGCAAAGTTGGCAGATCTAAGTTACAATGTAAGTCGACTGGCTATGGAAAAACAACAGATTTCTCACACAAAAGCTAATACTTCTTCAAGTACACCCACAACTATATAATTTTAATATGGCCAAGAATGAATGATCAAATGAAAACTGTGAAATGCACTGTTTCAATCATTTCATTTTTCGCACACCTGGCGGAGATCCGCCCTGTCAGTGCTCGGCTTGCCCCTAAGCTTAAGCTTAGTAATATTTTGAGCCCTATCCCATCTGCTTTATCGTTGTTGGCAAATTTGACTTTGTCGTGCATTTTTCGAAACTCGCAGAGCGATGGAGCATCTTATTATTATTACTCGTGGTGTATTACTCCTCCTTGCAGATCGTTAGCGTGCCGCCAGCACACTCTACCTCGTACGCCGGTAGTTGGGCGAAGGACAAGCAGCAAGGACCCAAAAGGCCGGACGCCATGAAGCTGCAGATCCCGCTACCGCGGACCTCAAATGACCCACCTCCTCTTTCAAGAGAAGGTATTCAATTAGTTCGTCGGTGATCTTCACGTTAACGTCTCGGATCTGTTCGCGCAGTGGGGGCAACGTTTTCAATGTGCGCAACTTGTCCACCTCCACGCGCTTGCACGAGCTCTCTCTCGCGACAGCCCCCCCCCCTTCATCTTGCAACTGGTGTGGATACGCGCACAACCCCATTCCATTGCACGCCTCCAGCAGACTAAGATCCGCCAGATGGAGTAGTTGAAGCTGCCAGCCAATCACACCCAAGCAGTCCCCGCCTCACTCTTCTCTGTCGACTAGCGGCATACATCCATGCAACAGGTAGCACTTGAGCCTCCAGTACTATGCCGCCCCAGCAGCTCCACCACCAGCATCTTCAAAGGCTGCGGACGAAATGGACCTCCAACCGCACCGTCTCGTGCGCAGTGGAGCTGAACCCACCGCGCCACAAATCAGCGCGATCCTTCGCTCGTCTCTCACTTCTCCATTTGCGTCGGATACCGCGCACTTCCGTTCCTGCTGCCCCCCCCCCCCCCGCCCCCCCCTCATGCAGACCGAGGGATTCCCCATCGAGGGGCTCAAGGGCAGTCCGTCCAGCGTCAAGACGCTCGGGGAGATGCCCGGCCGCTGCCGCCGCATGCCCGAGACCGAGAAGCTCTGCAGACAAGTCGTCGATTACGTCACGTTCCTGCACGACGCAGTGGCGCCGCTGCCCGCCGCCGACCCGACCAAGCGCAAGTACTCGGACGTCGTGGTGCGCACCGTGAAGCTGCAGCGCCGTAAGGCGCTTCTGCAGCGGCTCGCCGGCAGCGAAACGATCGTCACGACCATCCGCGAGCTGCAGCTCCAGCTCAGCGACGTGGCGCAGGCCCTCGGCCTGGCCGACACGCCCGAGGCGCAGCGGTGGCAGCAGCAGTGGGACGCCGACCGCGCCGAGCAGTTCGACAAGCTCAACCAGCTCGTGACCGGCGCGTCCGAGCGCATGCTCGTGAACGAGCTCCGCGGCGACAAGAAGGTGCAGGAGGCGCTCATGGGCCTCAACAGCGGCATGAGGTGGAAGGACCAGCCGGCCGAGATGCTGGAGCTCAAGCAGACGACGTTCGCAAGGATCTCGTCCTACCTCAACCAGACGGGGCTGCGCATGTTCGACTGGTTCATCCCCATCGACGACATCGAGTACGAGAAGGAAGCGATCGGGAACAGCGGCACCTTCGGCAATGTGTGCAGGGGTATGTGGACACACGAGGGGCGACGCATTGACGTTGCGATCAAGCTGCTGTTCCCCGAGTCGTCGAACGAGTCGGACGACGCGTTCCTGCGCCAACTGGAGCTTTGGGAAGGCCTTCAGCCGAGCAAATACATTCTCAAGCTGCACGGCGGCTCCCACGTGAGCAACCCGAAGTTCTACGTCTGTGAGAATGCGCAATACAACCTCGCAGAGTTCCTAGAGGACGAGAATCGCAGCGGCATGTTCTGGAGACTGTTCCGGCAGGTCGCCGAGGGCCTCAAGTTCCTGCACAGCAAGAATATCGTGCATGGAAGTTTGAAGTGCAATAACATCCTCGTGACCGACGACTTCACTGCCAAGTTGGCAGATTTTGGCTTTACCACGGTGCGGACGCTGTCGGCGGGACTGAGTCAGAAGGCAACCCAGGCAAATGAAGGGTCCGTTCGCTGGAAGGCCAAGGAAGTGCTTGTGGAGACCGGCTCAGAGGTGGCGAAGTACGAGTCGGACATCTACTCTTTGGCAATGTGCATGATTGAAGCCAAGACGCACGAGGTTCCTTTTGGTATGGACGACGACAAGACGGCGATGAACATGATCGTTAACGGTGAGAGCCACCCCCGTCCGGATGACCTGTCAGATGCCGAATGGGACTTCATCAGCCGCCTCAGCAACCCGGACTATAAGAAGAGACCGACTCTTGACGAGGTGATGGCGGAGATCGGCGTGTTCGCCGAAACTGAAGAGCAACAGCATCCGAGGGCAAGTATCGCGTAGATTGAAGTTGCAGATCTGGTGTTGCTTAGCAGTATAAAAGTTATATGAAATTGTGTGCGCTCGTCTTCCGTAATTGATATCTGGATCTATGTGGTTGAGCTCCATTTAGTCAGAACTGCGGAGACCACTACCAGAAGAAAGACAATGCTTTTTTGCGATTGCGTAACAGTCATTTAGTTGTCCTATCGACCATGAAAAAGTCGGTATTTACCCGAATACTGACCTCATCGCTATATCCAGATCTCCAAACCCATCTCGCCTCTGAAGCTGATTTTTCCGTGCGGTGGCACCAGGGATTGGAGTCGCTGCCGATGCTGATGCTGGTGGTTTGAATCTGTGGTAGGTAGACTTTTATGTTGGGTCAACATCACCCCCCCCGCTGGCACTCACGAAAGCACTAAAAATGTTAAGATGTGGCCTGCCTATTTCATCGCCTCCAAGACATGCAACTATCGCGGGCGAATGAACAGTGCCGGGCTTCAAAGGGGTAACCACACCCGACGAGAGCTTCCGCGTCGTTGAGCACTCCCGCCACAGAGCTTCTACACGACACCGAATGCAGCCCCGAATCTAGTGAGTATATCGCGGAGAAGTGCTAGTTTGTACAAGTTCATCAAATGCTCACTAATTAGCCGTGGGAAATGGATGGACATTTCGTAGGCTTAACCGAAAAAGGCTGATACGCGCAACGAGTGTCGGGGCGAATCTATTTCCACGAAAACCTTGTGTAGGATCCACTAATGAAAAGATTGCTGCCAATAACTTCTCTTATCCCTAATGAAATGGTTGCTGTCAATAACTTATCATATCCCTAACAAACAAAATAGAAGTCACCCCCCCCCCCAAATAAAAAAAAACTTCTCATATCCCTCCACTCAGTCGCTTGCTCACTCACAGTATTTTCAGGTTGCTATTATCGTTGAATGCCACGTTCGAGGGTCCAGAAGTCCGTTGAATCAACCTTCGAGCAGGGCTCTCAAAGGTATTCGACACTCCCAAAAGGTAGCCATGACAAGTGAACAGCGACGTAAAGCGCTAGACCAAACACCAGATCAAATATGGGCACACAGAGATAAGAAAAACTTCACTTACGCTAACCGAATATCAGATTTGGACATCATATCGGGTAGCGACATGGCAGTTGAATTTACCATGCTGGACGGGCAAGTGACGACAGTTGCAGGTAATTGCACAGTTGTCAACAGAAACAAAGAAACCATGGAGCATATTTTTTGGAGGTGTGGGAGTGCAGAAGCATGTTGGCAAAAAATATAAGTCACTGGTCGGCAGAACAATGGGGAATACATCAACTTCAGGGAAATTCCGCCAACAGGGTAGCCCCTGAACTTTCAGGAGTAATTTACTTACTATTTCATCACCAGCCATGCTGATGAAGGAGAGCAATATGAAACGACATGGAAACGTATATGGCACATTCTGAATTGTATCTGTGTCACAAGCATGTGGATCCCGAGAAACCGAGTATTTTTCAGCAAGAACAAATCACGGTAGAAAATAGTGTACAAAAATTGTGGGAGACTAGTATGAAGCAAATGCGAGCAATCGCAAAAGGAACCCAGAAACAAAGATCCAAGGAACGCGCCTTGTGCTCTGCATTAGCCAGCTGGTCCGACAACCCGAGAGCCGTCACCTATGCTGGAGACAAGCCCCATACAACCACGGAACTCACAAGAGAAACCGGCGTTGCTAACCAGGCATAGTATTTACCGGACATCTTGCAACTGTCAAGATTAAATAGATTTGTCTGCCTCTCTCTAAATTTATCCAGAGAACTCAGGGCGGCTTTTCAGCTTGCTCCTGGCAGGCGCGCGCTGGACTGATCTTCAAAAAGATGCTTTTTGGATGGATGCAACTTGCATCCATTCGTTGCATCATGCAACAAATCAGCTGACGCCATTGTGGCCCGAGAGGTGTAGAAAGGTTCAATTTTAAACCGCAAAAAAGTTCGGTATAAACCCGTTTTTTTCGGCCCATTATAGCAAAAAAGATTTAGTCACCAATGGGACTGTTATTATTTACTTAGGTAACTTGCTACTCCTAAGGTTGGTGAATATCTGACTGATGCCGAACACATGGAGCAAGAAACGGTGAATGCTACGTTGGCGTTGGTGTCTTCTTCGCATGCCATCAGAGATGGTATCCTCTTTGCTGGCAGCGCTTAAGAGTGCGGAGCACGCACACATTTGGAGGTTGTAAGAGGCACCAGTAGAAGTAGAATAGAAAACTTAAATAAAAAACTTTCGGTACAGTTCAATATACGAAAAAGTATAAAAAAATATTCCTCTTGGCGAGAGGACACGACCGGGGATCGTGAAAGTCTTCAGACGCTGCTGAAATCCATGGAGGCTCATTTGGCGATTGGGAGGAAGGAGGTGGGAAGAGGTCGCTGTGGTGCGATGGAGGACTTCATTGTGACCCACTTCCGCGACAAACCGCGATGCAAATCTGTATTGGGCACAATTCGAGGCCGGTGCCAGTCGATGCCCGACCTTGAGCCGCTGGGGCTGCGTGCAGTCGAGCGGCTTGAGGATCTGCACCGCGACGTGGTTCGTCTCAATGAGGACGATCCGTCACGGGTGCAGTATGTGGAAATTCTGGTTCGACTCGTGAAGGTCACGTACAAGCGGCCGCTGCTAGTGCGGCTGGCCAAGTGTGATACGATCGCTCAGATGATTGGCAAGCTGCAGGTGGATATCGATGATCTTGCACGAAGTCTGGGTCGCGGAGATGACGAACGTCAGATGACCAGGTGGAGAGATGAGTGGAAAGGCAGTCGAGCAGAACAGTTCTCGGTCTTGAAGAGATTGACAACGGAGTATTCGGACAGGCAGATGAAATCAGAATTTAAACACGCAACGCTTTTGGAGGAGGCGATGATGGAGTTGAACAGTGAATTGGGGAAAAATCTGCCGCAAGAGCAACTGGAGCTGAAGCAACACACTCTCGAAAGGGTCATTGAAGTCACTAAGATGCAGGAAGAAACGCTGCCGTATCGGCTGATCTCCGTCAATGAATTGATCTTCCAGGACGGGAGTGACGTTGTTGGGTCCTTTGGGATGGTTCGACGAGCTACGTGGTATCACGATGGAGTGAACGAAAAGGTGGTGGTGAAGAAGGTCTTGAATGGCATTGCAGGCGATGCCCGTGACTCCTTTACCCGTCAGCTTAAGATGTGGAGAGATTTGCCGGCGCATCCAAACATTTTGAAGTTACATGGCGGCTGCAGCCATGAGCTGAGGCAATTTTACGTCTGTGAAGAAGCTGCTAAAGGGAATTTAAAAGACTTCTGCAGGGTGAAACGCAGCAGTGTTTTGGTGTGGTCGATGATGGTCCAGGTGGCTGAGGGTCTAGCATTTCTGCATGAGCATGGGATCGTCCACGGTGGGTTATCGTGTCAAAACATTTTGATCGATTCAAACAACACACCAAAGCTGAGCGATTTCGGGTTTTCTGCAATTCGTTCGTTGTCAATGGGTATGAGTGTGAGTCGATATCATTTCCAAATCCAACCATGGAACGGTGCACCAGGCGCGGATGGTATGTCGACCCAGCGCGTGGAAGCGGACATTTACGCGCTTGGGATGTGTATTTCGGAAGCGTTGGAGCAAACCATACCATTCCGAGATGGTGGAACGGATTCCTCGTCTAATGACATCCGGCAAATTGTTTCAAGACTTTGCGCAGCGAACTACCGGGACCGACCTCCAATTGCAGACGCGATTGAGATGATGCGGTCAATTTACTCTGCAGCTACTTCGTTTCCCATCGAAGGGCTCAAGGGCAGTCCGTCCAGCGTCAAGACGCTCGCGGACATGCCCATCCGCTGCCTTCACATGCCTGAAACCGAGATACTCTGCAGACAAGTCATCGACCACCTCACGTTCCTGCACGACGCAGTGGCAGCACTGGCCACTGTTGACCCGATCAAGCGCAAGTACTCGGACGTTGTGGTGCGCACCGTGAAGCTGCTGCGCCGTAAGCCACTCCTGCAGCGGCTCGCCAGCAGCGAAACGATCGTCACGACCATCCACGAGCTGCAGCTCCAGCTCAGCGACGTGGCGCAGGATCTCGGCCTGGCCGACACGCCCGAGGCGCAGCGGTGGCAGCAGCAGTGGGACGCCGACCGCGCCGAGCACTTCGACAAGCTCAACCAGCTCGTGACCGGCGCGTCCGAGCGCTTTCTTGTGTACGAGTTCCGTGACGAGCAGCAGCTGCAGGAGGTGCTCATGAGCCTCAACAGCGGCATGAGGTGGAAGGACCAGCCGGCCGAGGTGCTGGAGCTCAAGCAGACGACGTTATCACGGGTATTAGCTTACCTCAAGCAGACAGAGCTCCGCATGTTCGACTGGTTCATCCCCATCGACGACATCGAGTGCGAGGGCACAGAGATCATGGATACTGGCACCTTCGGCAAATTATGCAGAGGCACGTTAATCCATGAGGGGCAACGCATCGAGGTTGCAGTTATGCTGCTGTTCAACGAGGCGTTACCACCATCGAAAGATGCGTTCCTGAACCAGCTTGATGAATGGTGGAGTCTTCCCGATAATGATCACACCCTGAAGCTGTACGGTGGATCTCACCTGAGTGAGCCTATGTTTTACGTGAGTCCATTGGCACGTTACGGTAGTCTCGGCGAATTTCTGACGGTGGAGGAGCATATGAAGTTTTACTGGCAGCTATTTTATCAGGTTGCACAAAGTTTGAAGTTCTTACACGACAGACAAATCATTCATGGGAACCTAACGTGTCGACACATTTTGATTGACAATAACTACTCGACAAAATTGACAATTTTCGGAAAGGATATAGAGGAAGAGGAGACCCTGGGGTTGTCAGGGATCACTCAAATTAGAGACTTGAGGAAAAGAGATATTCGTTGGAAGCCCAGGGAGGTACTGCAAGGAAATTATTATGATGAGAAATTTTACGAATCCGACATCTACTCGTTGGGTATATGTATGATTGAGGCTCGGACACAAGAAGCCCCATTTGGGTTTGAAGATGAGGACACAGTGTTGCACAATATTCTATCCGGTGAGAGACACCCCCGTCCAGAGGGACTGTCCGATGCCGAATGGGACTTTATTAGTCGCCTATGCGATCAGGACTATACGAAGCGACCGACACTCGACGAAGTTCTGCGCGATATAGAGAAGTTTGCCGTCAAAGAGGAGGCCGAAATGAGTTTGGCTGACTTTCCTATCGAGCCAGCCCAACGCACTTCCACTGTTCACCCTATCCCAGAGACTGCAACGCAGTCAACACTTTCGAGTGTGTGCTCCAGCTGCACTGAAAGCTCGGACGGGAGTCAACAAAGTTGCCGGTGCTGTGGCTTTTCGTTGAAAATCAGCAGTGCGGATGTTACGCGGCACAGCTTCGCAACGTATGTGAAATCACATACGAAGGATGAAGCTCTGCAGAGATTGCGCGAGATTGCTGTCACGCTCCAGGATCTACGGGACCAGGGCTTTGTTCATGCAAATGTGTTACCGGGTAGTATTCGCATCGGGCGTGATGGATGTGCCCAACTGGTCGGCTTTGAATACAGCAAGACCTTGGATGAATTAGCCCACGGCTTGGTTCCTCAGCGAGAAAATGGGGTTCGGTACCTAGCGCCGGAGTGCCTCAGCGGAAAGAATCCGTCCTTCGCATCTGATGTGTACTCCCTTGGAATGTGTGCAATATACGCGTTGAGCGGAGAACCCCCATGGGGTCTTCTTGTAACGGACGGCGACACCAAGTTTCAGATATGCAGCAATCATGCGATTCCAGTCAAACCAGACACGATTCTTGGCGCGGAATGGAAGCTGATCGAGCAAATGTGCACTTTCGACCCTGCTGACCGCATGCACATACATGATGTGGCTCGCCATCTCTCCGAATTGGTATCCAAGCACAATCCTACTACTCCGCCTTGGAGTTTATTACCAGACACCGTACGATATCCAGATAAAAATGCTTCGATATCAATAACGTCTTTTGTTTCGCGTTATCTCGGCATGTGGAAGGATGCAGAAGTGTTAGTTGAGGCACCAAAAGAAACACTACTCAAGATGGGGCGGAGTTTCCACAGCGTGGCAGACTTGTGGTTTTCGTTGAAGCACCCCACCGTGCATCAGCTCTATGGTGCCATCAATGACGATATAAAGCCGATTTTCATCTGCGAGACTACTGAACATGGTGACATGACTAGCTATGTTGGATCGAATACCGAAGATACCCATATTTGGAGCATATTTACGGATGTTGCCCTTGCAGTGCATTACATGCACAACCGCGGCATTGTTCACGGCAACGTGAGTCTCCGAAATATTCTTGTAATGGGTAGTGGTAGGGGAAGGCTGTCAGGGTTCTTACTATCGTTCCACAGGAGTCATTACCTCTGTCAACGCTCACCGGAAGATGAGCCTACGACTGGTGAAGAATGGAGACCTGCTGCCTGCGGTCATGGTCATTATGCTGGATTTGAAGCGGATGTGTATTGGTTAGGCAGATGCATCATTGATGCCATTGGTGGCGAGTTAGTGGACAGAGAAGTGGTGCCAAGCGATTCAACTCCATGTGCACTTTGTCTTTTGGGACAAGTGGTATCTCGGCCTGAGAATTTTACGACGGAGGAGTGGAGGTTGGTGTCAGATATGTGCTGTGGGAAAATCAAGATGGCTGAAGTGGTAGATCGTCTGACACGACTTTCAGCTGTGAACAGGGCAGTCCAGTCGAAATTGAATAGTATCGCGACGCCACTACCCCCTCATGCGCGACAAGCGGCTCAAGAGATGATGTTGGCTGCCATTCATCAGTTTGAAGAAGAAGACAATAAGCAACAACTGAATGATGAAATCGACGATTTAGATCTCGACGATGGCACCAACGATGATAATGTGCAGAACACTGTGATTCCGATTGAAAAGTACATCGTGGACGGCAGTAACACGGTACTTGACTGCGCCGATTTTATTATCAAACTCCTCCAGTATGATCCGACGAAATCATATCTCTCGGCTCTAGGTCCCTCCCATTTCAGAATGCCCTCGGTGCAGAGGAAAAAATCGCCCTACAAATGGACCATCGATCATGAGAACATTAATGAAATTCGTGTTGGTAAAATCAACACAGGCGCCTGCGCGTCCGTCTGGCGTGGAATGTGGCTTGGGGCCCCAGTAGCACTCAAGAAGTTGTTCAAACCTGACCAAGGCCAAAATCTTCGAGAGGAGTCCAACCTCTGGTTTCGTGTGCGCCACCCGCGCGTCGTCGATCTGTTCGGTTCATACTCTACTGACTGTCACGTGTTTGTGTGCGATTTGATCGAAGGAGGTCGTCTAGACGAATACAAAATTCATCCTGCCAAGAACAAGAAGCTCACCGAAGTCGACACAGAAACGATGTGGGGATTCTTACAAGACGCGGCGATTGGGCTGCAAGGTCTCCATGGGTATGGCATCGTCCATGCAGACCTCAAGTGCGACAACATCTTGGTAACCACCGACGGCCGAGCAAAGCTGATTGATTTCGGATTGAGCTGTCTGAGCACGTGTGATGGCGGAAGGTGTCAGGGGGCCCAGCGATGGAAAGCGCCCGAGTGTCTGGAAGGCCAAGGCCCCACATTCGAGTCCGACGTTTTCTCGTTTGGGATGTGCATCGTTCAGGCCATCAGTGGGGTGTATCCGTGGGGAACCGTGCCTGATGGCTCTGTTGCTTTCCAGGTCAAACAAGGCAAACTTCCTAAACAGCCAGCTTCCTTCACGCCGCTGCAATGGGAGCTCGTGAAGCGCATGTGCCGCTTCAATCCATCCGATCGCCTCGACCTCGACTTTGTCGTCAAGGTGCTTGGCTACTTCGCCAAGCTCGCTCCCTA
This sequence comes from Phytophthora fragariaefolia, assembly GCA_030267785.1. Taxonomy (NCBI): domain Eukaryota; phylum Oomycota; class Peronosporomycetes; order Peronosporales; family Peronosporaceae; genus Phytophthora; species Phytophthora fragariaefolia. The sequence goes on from BSXT01001450.1 coordinate 26,182, forward strand.
CGTCAACGACGAGAGCGTCCGAGTGACCCTCACCAACTGGGAGAGCGATCTACCGGCAGTAGAGCAGAGCAGCGTCTAGGAACTAGAGAAGTGTCAAGCACAGCACCCCCCCCCCATCGTGCCCTTCTACCGTCACGAGGACTACTCGTTGCGTCACTTCGGGGTCATCTTCGCAGGTCTCACGTAGCGTCAGCGCTGCACTGCACTGCACCGCCCCCCCCACTTGCACTTACACTTCTACTTCCACTGCCATGCTCCAGTCCCCGCCGCCGCGCGTGGAGTTCGTGGTGCCCGCGCTGGGCTGATTGCTGTCCGAGGCGCTGGCCGCCGCCGCCAAGCTCGGGGACTTCGGCTTCTCGTACGTTCGCCGCCGGTCGGTGGCAAGTCGCAGACCGAGGCCATCCGCTGGAAGGCGCCCGAGCGCCTCTCGCTGCAAGACGCTCAAGCAGTTCGCAGACCGGGAGGAGGCCGCGCCCGCGAGCATACGCGAGTGCGCGGCGTGCCACGCCAACATGCCCGTCGCCTTCGCCTTCTGCGGCGGCGCAGCAGCAGCAGCTCAAAGAGGCATGTCCGAGGTGCGAGCAGAGCGAGCACTCGACGGACTCGTTTTGCCGCCACTGCGGCCACAGCTTGCAAGCGGACCCGGCGTATGCCTGAGGACGAACGTGCAGCATCCATTGACATGTATACATGTAGGGCTCTTGCGATCCATTGCCATGCTATTCATTGACATGTAGGGCTGCTGCTAAGTGAATTGGTTCATGCCCCCCCCCCCAAGGTTGAAGGCGGATACTTTCAGCGGATACTTTCAGCGGATACCTGGTATCCACACGAACGGGTGGTATCATACCACCCGTTCGTGTGCTGATTTGTGGGAATCAGTTCGGAGGCCGAGCCGATCTTCGCGCCGTGAACAGGACCTCATGATCATGTGCGGGAATGTTCTGCAACGCAGGACTCGTCGCTGTGCCGATCAGTTGGCGTTTACTCGTTTGGGTGGCATTCAAAATGCTGACGGATGTGGCGTCGGCGGTTGCGACTGTGGTGGTCCCTGGAATCGGCGAGGTCATCGTCGTCGCTCTGGGGGCTGTGGGGAGGTTGGTCATCCAGATGAAGGAGAACGAGGAGATGTGCAAACGCGTGCACAAACGGTTGGTGGTGGTGTACGAGCAGCTTGTGCAGCTCAAGGACAACACGGTTCTACGGGAGCATAATGTGCTGGAGATCTACAGCAACAATATCGCCAAATTCATTGCGTTTCTCCAAAAGCACGCCAGCAAGGGGTTCATCAGGAGACTTGCGGGCAATCGCAAGATCCTGGACGAGATCCAGGAGTTCCATGTCCAGATTGATTTTCTCTTCAAGATATTGAGCTTGAACCACATCAATGAGATGTCCAAGTGGCGGGAGGAGTGGATGGAAGACCAAAAGAAGGCGAGGAAGGAGAAGGCAGAGTTACTGGCCAATAATCAGGCCATGAAGGAGGAGATCAAAAAAATGGGGAGTCAATTCAACGAAGGTATGGCGCATCTTCTTTTCGAGCTTCGCCTCAGCAAAGATCAACCTGGGCCCGATTCGGAGCTGATGACCAAGGCGTTCAATAAAATGGTGTCATTATCCAAAGGAAAAGTGCCAAAGCTGCCGTTGTGGTACATACCAATGGACGAGGTGGGCTTCGATATAAATCAATGCTTCGATTTGGGATCCTACGGCTCTGTCCACCGTGGCTTATGGGGAAAGGGGACGAATGTCGTGATCAAAAGCCTTCTAACAGAGGAAGAGGAGGCAAGCGATTCATTCTACAAGGAAGTTGAAGTGTGGTACAAACTGAACAATTTGCACGTCGTTCGTCTATTTGGCGCATGCCATTTGAGCAAACCAGCTTTTTTCGTCTGTGAAGATGCCGTCCATGGCAACTTTGCCAACTACTTCGAGACAGACAAAAGTGAACTGTGGAGATTTTTTCACGAGGCTGCGCTTGGCTTGTTCTACCTGCACTCGCAGAAGGTTGTGCACGGTGATCTAAAATGCTCTAACATCGTTATTGGGGCAGACAGGAAAGCCAAGATCTGCGACTTCGGGTTTTCGTATATAAGGGCACAGTCTGTAGGGCTTAGCGTCAAAGCTCAGACCGATGCTGTTCGTTGGAAGGCCCCCGAGTGTTTATCCCTAGAGGCCACAGAGTCAGGCGTCACGATCAACCCACGCTTTGCATCAGATGTGTATGCTTTCGGCATGTGCATCGTCGAGGCCTTCCTGGGCCATCCACCGTACGATTTGGAGGATGACGACACTGTAATCGAAAAAAAACTCACCGGTGAAATGTATCCACGCGTCGATGACATGTCAGATGAGGAATGGACTTTTGTGGAGCGTCTTATTGACCCAGACCGGGAAACTCGCATGTCTTTGGCAGATGCAATCGACATCCTCAAGATGTTTGCGGATCGAGAACAACACCGAACGGAGCTTAATGTTGGCACCTTTGATGTGCACCTGACTGGAAATCTCAATGATGACAATAGTTTCAAAGCAGAGTCCGGGAAAACTGCGTGGGTATGTTCGCATTGTTCAATACATGTGCCCGTCGAGTTCAACTTTTGCGGTAACTGCAGCGCCGCTCCGTCTTCACGTGCACGAGAATGCACGAGCTGTAAGGAAAGCGTTCTGTCGACAGATTGCTTCTGCCGACGTTGTGGGGCGAACTTAAAAGCTGTCGGTGCCTAGAATGCTCGGTTAGCTACTAGTCATGAAGAAATATCGACGAATACGGAGTATACATGCATTGGAGAAGTTGACAAATTGCTTGTCACACAGTCCTCTCAGCCTTGTGAATTGCTTTAACTTTAGTGAACGAGTGCGTTCTGCGTCGACACTTCGAATCGCAACTGCCCAGCTGGCTCGAAGGCGCCAACCACGAGGGTTCGCATCCCAGTGCTAAGTCGATGGCACCAAGTCGATGTATATCCGATAAAATCCTGAGTTGCCAAGTGGTACCGTACAACAGGAATGAGGCCTCGCTGCTGATTTATAGCGTCGGATAGGTGCAAATCCACTGACCGCTACGTCTGCCGTGACGATCGCTCGGTTTGATTGGCTAGCAGCTTCAAAATCACGTCCAGCAGGTGAAACCGCTCCGATAGTAGACTTGAACGCTATTCCTCTCTTGGGACCTCCCTCTTGTTGGTATGGGACTCAACTTTAGCCTCACGACTCGAGCCCCGACCGGTTGGCGACGGATTTTGCTCAGATTTTCTAGGAATGGGCGATCGATCACCCCACGGTCCAGTAACTATCCACCGAACGTTGGGCCACCCAACCCGCGTCCTCCTGTTCAGCGCTGGTCATTCCTAAAGTTTCTCCGTGGAGCGCACTGGTCGATCTCTTCAAAGCAACTCCAAGATGGATCTCATCCCGGACCTGCTGCTGGAGGTGGGCAAGCTCTGCGCCAAGATGAAGGAGAACGAGGACTTGTGTCAAGAGCTGTTCGAGAAAGCCCAGTTCTTCTGGCAGCACGTGGAGACCATGACGCAGGACGACAAAGTGGCCAAACACAAGATCATCAATCGGTACAAACACACGCTGCAGAAAATCCTAAAAACGCTGCACAAGCACTACGAGCGCGGCCTCTTCATCCGTATCTGGGGGAATTATATCGTCGTGGGCCAGCTCAACGGCCTGTTCAAGAAGCTGGATGATCTGTACACCGCCATGGGGCTCCAAAGCTTTCAGACAGTGGAGAAGATCAACACCGCGATTGAAAAGGGTAGAGAAGAACTCAGGAGGTGCGCTGAAGATATTCGGGCCATCCAAGCTTCTCTTGACAAGGATGGCTACAAGGAAGGCATCGTGCTGCTGGGTGTGTTGTCACGCTACACCGATGCCAGCACTAGCAGCAGAAACATGCCCAGAGAAGATGTAGAGCTGGCTAGGAGAACCTTCGAACGAGCTGCAGCCATGCTGCGCCAGAGGGAGGAAGAGCTGCCGTTGATCCCGAACTGGTTCATTCCGAGAGACGCAGTCGACTTCGACGACGACATCATTCTAGACAGAGGAGCGTACGCTACGGCGCACGTGGGCTCGTGGGGAGAAGACGGTCTTGGAACGGAGGTGGTGGTCAAGCGTCTCGTGGCGGACGATGCCAGAGCCAAGGAAGAGTTCACCCGCGAATCGACTGTGTGGTACGGACTTGACCATCCAAACATCGTCAAGATGTATGGAGCTTGCCACGTTGGACTCCCCATTTTCTTTGTCTGCGAGTACGTCAAGGGCGGCAACTTTGCCATGCACTTCTTGAAGGACAAGAGCAATCTGTGGCGGCTCTTCTACTCGGCTGCTGTTGGTCTCCGCTACTTGCACAACACCAACGTCGTTCACGGCGATCTCAAGTGCAACAACATCCTCGTGGACGGTGACACCGCCAAGATCTGCGACTTTGGCTTCTCGTATGTCCGAGTGCGTTCCCAGATGAGCCTGCAGGCCCGTGCCCCTCAGGTCCGTTGGAAGGCGCCCGAAGCACTCCTTCCTCCAGACCGCAACACCAACACGAACCCGCGTTTCGCGTCGGACGTGTACTCCTTTGGAATGTGCATCATCGAAGCCTTCCTGGACGAACCTCCCTTCGGCACCGACGACGATGACACCGTCATGGATAAAATCTTCTCCGGAGAGACATACCCACGTCCTGACGGCATTCAAGACGACGAGTGGGCTTTTGTCTGCCGACTCTGCGACTACAGCTGGAGGGCACGGCCCACCATCGCGGATGCGTTGAAGACGTTAAGGATGTTCGCAGACCGAGAGGCAGCATCCGGAGCGTTCACACCGGCAGTAGATGCGGCCCAAGCAGCCGCCGTTGCGTGAAAAGCGAGCCAACACGAACTTGTCACCCCGCGTTACCTATTCCATTCTAGACATCCATGATACCCATCCACGATACCCATACCAACCGATGCATGATACCCACACCAATCCATCCACGATACCCGTATCATACCAACCGATACAATACACATCCATCCATATCCATTCGTTAACTGAGACTCGTCCGTTTCTCGTCCTTGATCGATCGTCCGTTAGCGGCGCGCGTCCGTTACTGCCGAGCCGGTAGGCGTTTCCACTTGTTGCCTTTTGCGCGGTGGGTCGCCGTCTTCCATCGCCTCTTCCTCCTCGCCGCCAATGGCCCAGAAGCGGACACCAACTTGCAGCGCGTCCAACATGATCGCCACCACCCACGACGAGTCTCCGTGGACTGCGGACGAGCACCAGCGGTTCCTTCTGGCACTCGAGCAATTCGGCGGGGGCCAATGTGCCAGCGTCCCGCAGGCGTGGCAGGCCATCGCCACGGCGGTGGGCTCCCGGGACATGGCCCAAGTCGTGTACCATGCACGTCTGTACTTCGCCCAACTGCAGCAGCTTCACATGCAGAAGCGGCAGGAGCGGCAGTTCATGCAGAGCGTGGACCAGCGCTGGACGCCCGACGAGGACGCAGCGTTCGAGAACATGCTCGCGGCCTTCAGCACGTCCTCGGTGTGCTACCCGTGGGAGGTCATGGCGTCGCGACTGCCCGGCAAAAGTCCTGTGGATCTCAAGGAGCGATACCAGAAACTCTGCTACGACGTCGCGCGGATCGAGAGCGGCCAGCACGTGACCATGCACTTCGGCCAATTTCCTCGTCCGGGGCCTTCGGTGTCGACAAAAGCTGCAGCTATCGGGGAGAGCGGGCGACTCGCGTCGCAAATGACCTCGCCAAGGGTTCTCGACTGCGTGATCATGCTCACGCCGGCCGAGGAGCAGATCTTGGTCAACGCTATGGCGGAAGTTTTCGTGCCGCCCGAAGCTCCGGCAGATTTGCTGGCGGGGATCGCGTCCGCGGTGGCTGCGTTCACCAGCTCCAACGGAAGACTGCCACCGCAACGGGTGCAGTCGTTGTTCAGCAAGGAGCAGGCGCTGGAAGTGCTCAACGGTTTGCTTGCAGCTCAGCAGTCAGACCCACAGGTGGTTCTTGAGACGCTGGCCACTCAACTTCGGCTGCATCCACGGGAATTGAATGTATCCGCTGGAGTGTCGTTCAGTGGGAACGCTGCAAGTGGCAGTGCGGAGCCGAATTTGCATCTACTCGCAACAACTGGTCTCACGTTCGGATCCATGTTGCCATCACCGTTGGGCTCGGAGTTTGCCATGTCATTCGAGAGTACGGGCTCAACGCCGAGATATCTAAGCGGTTTTGGGCTTTTGTCGCCGTCACCACGGCCACCTCAATCAAAGACTTCTAGCAATGGCGCTATTGCACCGCTGCCGCCGTTGACACCGAGTGGGCTCCGAAAAGCCAAGAATAACAACCACGAGTAGCGCAATAGCAAGTGCAGGATGTACAAACTAATGTGCCGATCTTCCTGCTCGGCTACCGATCTCTTCCCAACTAGCAGCATCGTAGGAAATGACTCAATCAACAACTCTTCTTACCCTGACTCGCTCGTTTATTCTTTTTACTAGCTCCATAGACCAAACTGCTTGGCCTGACTTTGGAACTCCTCAATTGTCGTTGCTGTCGGGAGCGAGCAGATCGACTTGGGTTCTGCTGCGAGCCATTCACAGCTCGGACCAAGTAAGGCTTCATTCTCCTTTTTACGATTCATAGCAGCCCGCTTCTTCTGCTGTGTGGTATTGAGCAAGGTGGAACTTTGTTTCGCATCGTCTAGTCGATGCATGTAATCGTTAGCTCGAGGTGGTACAGCCCCGTACAGTCCTGCTGCTGATACAGCAGCAACTAAAGCAACTTGGGCTTGAATAGTGTTCCCATTTGCACCAAAGGACGGGGGGAGTGACGGCGATGATGACGACGTCGTGAGGTTTGACACCTGCAAGAGAGGCTTTGATACTGGTGCTATTGATGCAGCTTTGTGTACATTTGGCCTGTGATCAAAACTTCTGACAGACTCTTGGGTTTCATGTTTCGGCGCAGTCTTCACTAAACAGGGAGAAGATTGAGATCCTAGCATCACCAGCTTGTGAAAATCTCCATCTTTTCGCAGCCTCCGTGCAGCTACATCTTTAAATTTCCGTGCTGCGTGAACAGCGTGAGTCTTACGCACCACAACACGTGAGAGTGGTGAAAGCTTCTGTGCCATGAACGCTCCTGGTGGACCCAACCGGCGACCAGAAGCACCGTACAAGTGCTCTGGTGATCGCGCTGCATCACTTTGATTGTGGCTTCCTTTTGACGATACCAGGCTTGTGTCTTCTTGTGGATCATGTTCTTGGTTCCCTTCCTCTTCTGTAGGTCGGACATCTGCCCATGTACTATCCTCTTCGCTATCACGTTCTTCCGTCTCTGTCATTACCGCGAGACTTTCTTCAGGATCTACTTTGTCAAAGAATCTAGTCTCCATATATTCGTGACCTCCTTCATCACGTAGCTGAGACACTGGTGGTGAGCTTGGGTCATTTTTCCTCAACCCCACATCGTTATTATCACCAGCAAGAGAACCACTCGCGTTTGCATTCGAAGGCTTTACTGATGCACCGACCACGTCGGCAGCGATATTGGGCAAATGAGGAGGGGGAGGCGTGCTCGCAGCGAGTTCAGCTTCAAATTTCTGCTCGTCCAGAGATGTGTCCTGCGATATCTCGATGGCATAGTTTGGGAGTACAGCAAAGCGTTTGTGCCTTTCTCCACGTACGGGGGGTGGCCGCGTTAGTCCCACAGGTAGAAGCTTACTTCCCCGCCTAGAAGCTGGAGTCAAGACTGGTAATCGTGAAGGAAAATCTAGAGACAAATTCAGCAAGGCGGACACGGCACCTGACTCAACCTTAGGCGAAGGACCCGACAGATTCGACAGAGCCAAAGTACAATGTTCACGAATGGTTTCGTTTTCCAGTTTTGCCAGTTGGATTAGAGCTGGCATGGCCCCTTCGTCGACCATTTTGGCTGAGTTTTTCTCTTCCGGAACAATGGTAAGGTTACAGAGGGCCCCTGCGCAGCATTCAAGTGTGTTCAAAGAGCAAAGTCTGGTTGCACGATACGATTCCTTAACCAGCATAGGCGTGACGCCCAACTCGACTAACTGTAGTCGATACTCCGGCACCGATGACAAAGCCCACAAACTAGCAGCACAACGCCAACGGGTCTCTGGTAGCTGTTCATCATTCATCAGGGACTCGATGGCTCTGAGAACATTACTATCAACAAGGGACGGTGGCGGCCTGGGTATTAGAATTGATGATCGTTCTTTTTCAGGCGTATGAATGTCTGATACGTGCTGTTGTTCGGGAGTGGGTGCAAATACTATACTGCACAGTGTATCTGCACAATCCAGACCTGAGTTAACATCGTTTGCTGCAGATGCATAATGTACAAGATTGCAGAATAGCTCTAAAATTGGGCCAGGTTGCTCAATGACAGCAGAAACAAATCCTGTTATGTGACTAAGTTGACGAAAGAGGATACACACAAGTGCAACAAATTCCTCATCTGTTGAAAGGTGCGAATCATTTGTAGCTCTAGCACTTGAAGTGATAATCCCATTCAAGTACATCACAACTTTCTCCTTCAGCATTACTTCCAATAGGTCCGTGTTGTGGGCTAAGCAACATAGTGTCAGAACACAGGTTTTAATTGCTTGGGACGAGTATGACAAGATAGCATCTTTTTCTTCGCTCCCATTGCTACCCGTGTTCGCGTGAATTTGCAACATTTGCGTGAGGGCACTTGGAATATCTGAATCCTGTACGAATCTCCGCGTGTCTTCGTGCCACCCCAACCAACACAGAGTAGCAGCAGCAAATACTGCGCACTCGGATGCATCGCAGTCGTCTTTAGCGGCATGGAGATCTAAGAACTTGAGAAGAGTTCGCAAGTTTGTCGATGCTGCCACAGCTAAACGGCTATCTTCATTTTTTGCGAGGGTAAAGAATACTAGTGCCAGGGTCTTCTCTGCGCAGTGACTGTTGCAGTGGTTATGGACATGATGGTGCTCGTGTGTGCTGGCATAATACTCTTCATACATTGAAATTCGATGAAGAGCATCTAGGATGCCCGTTTGAACACTTAGCACTCTCGAGTTTTCGAAATACACGAGTTCACTCAATAATTTCTCGTGCAACGAGGCCAAATATCGCTCCTCGGTAGCTGAATGGGGAAGCTCCGGATCGTACGACATTATCTGAAAAAGAGCGTGAAGAGACGAGCGCTCTGTGCACAGTGCGCTACGCCCAACGGGGTGACCCAGAAGTTTCCCGAAGATTATGGTGACGAGAGTTGCTACCTGCTTAGAGGCCAAACTCGCATAAACTGAAAGAATTTTTACCAGTCCCTCTTTCACCATGGTCTTCATCGTCTCGGCATTTAGCAGGTTGAGCAGTGCACGGATACATGTCTCTTTTGTCGAAACACTGACGGCTCGGACCATACTAATCATCATTAACACCCCCACGGCGCCTTCGCTAACGAGAGCAGCTTCATTGCCCCGAATGCAGGATAAGTTGCAAAGCACCTTGGCGCAGTCGCGTTGGCTATCTTCGCTGTAAGAATTGCTGAGAACCGCTACAATCGCTACAATGCCTGCAGATGCCAAGGTTTCTCGAATTTCAGGCTCAACAGATAAATTGGCGAGTGTGATAGCACAGCAGCGTTGAATTATTGTATCTTCTTTGATCTTGGCTAGTGTCGCCAATACGGATATCACGCCCATTCGTACTAACGCCAAACAACAGCTCGGATGACACGATACACTGGCAAGTACATGGCAGCACGACGCTTTGCTCTCCTGATCATACGACTCAACACATGTCGATAACACCATTTCGATCGCCCCAACCTCGACCATGATAAGCGAGCATTGTTCGTCCCGACAAAGTAAACTCAAGCATGAGCAACAAAAGCGCTCAATGGCCACATTTGAATGCTCGAGTGTCAAAATCCTTGTGACACATTGCACTACTGCCGCATTGCAGACATAAGAAGCTGTGTGTGAGTCGGTCGCAAGACTAGCAAATGCAGCTGTGCATCGAGCACGAATTTCGCTAAGAAGGCAGGCAGACTCTACACAAAGTTTTGCCGGTTCATCAACTTCGCGTGCAGTCGTATCATCAATACTGGACAGAAAGAGCAAGGCGGGAATCACACCAGCTTCCGTTACTGCAGCACGAGTAGATGATTTTTCACAAAGCCCATGTAGTGCCTTCGAGAAAAGGTTACGCCTCTCATATGACTGTGCTGGCGCCATACTAAGTTGGATCAGAGCTGTTATTGCTCCAGCTGTGACAATATCCGCTGCTGCTTTTTGCACACTTAGCAAATTACAAAGTGCTAGAGTGCACATTTGTTTTGCGTCTTCTCCATTAGCACGTCGTGACAAGGATGATAAAGTAGTTACAGCATCGCGCTCAACAAGTTTTAATCGAGAATCCTCACAGGATGACACATTGAAGAGTGTGCGGGCGCATACCTGAAGGAGACCCTCCTCCTTGCTTTCTTCGTCACTAGCAGGACTTTCAAAACTGTCTTCTTTAATTATATTGTGCTCGTTGTCTTTGCTGCAACGTACCTCACCGCATAGTTCATTGACGAGTGGCAGTAGGCCTTCTAGTACCATCCGGATTGCGTTTCCGGGGTCTTTGCTTAAATTCCACAGAGTGATTCCGATCAAACACTTGGTTGAAATAGCGTGTGATGCTGCTGACAATGCCACCAAGGTACCCATGCAGCCTTTGGCAACCATTTCATTTCTACACGTAGGAAGTCTTGACAGGTTCAGTAAAATGTGAGCTAACAGCTCTTGAATTAACGGAATATTTGGATGGAGGAGCGATGTGATGGCGCTGATGATGCCTTCTTCCATAAGACGCAATCGAATTCGCTTCAGATTTGATAGGTTGCATAAGGCTTTAGCGGTGATGTCGTCATATTCCTCTTCCGTTTTGCTAGCAAAGCTGCTAATGCTACTCCCATTTCGTGTTGATGTAAGAGCGATAAATGCTTTGAGCACACTCTCAATCTTGTGGTATGACTGCGAGACGCAGGTAAGATTGAAAAGTGCACACCGGCAAATGTGTGATACTTTTTCATGCTCGTTGATCAGCGTCGAAAGTGCACTCACAGCTCCGTCCTCCACCAACAGACCCTCTTCACCTTGCAAGGAGCACAAGTTGCAAAGCGTGATAGCACAAGCTGTTCGAATAGTTTTGTCCTCTATGTCGTTTACGATTTCCGCCACTGTCTTCACTGCACCTTGCTGTACAATAACCCGGCGAAGCTCGCAGATGTGTGATAAGTTCATGAGAGCAGTCACACAGTTCAACTGAGTAATGTTATCCCCATCCTTGCATAATCGAATTAGAGCCTCCACAACGTTTTCTTCGACCATCAATCGCGCGTTTTCGGGATTAAAGCTCCAGTTGCTGAGCGTCAGGGAGCATCTTTGCTGCTGCTTGCGCTGCTTACTGGTTAATGTTGATCCTTGCTCACCAACTTCGTCGCTTGGACTATTAACTGCTATACTGGAGGCAGAGCGGCGTGATGGCACTGTTCCTGCCAGTTTAGCACCTCCCACTGCTACGGCAAGTGCATCTGACACGCCGTCTTTCAGCACACTTCGTCCTTCCGTCCGCGCGAGCTCTCCCCAAGGAGGATTGGAAAAGCTGAAGTCAATTTTTTTGCCTCTCGGGTCCCCACTTAATACCATGGACTGAAAACTTCGCTTCATGCGGGACATGTAAAGCATTCCATCAATATAGTCGCCACGAGTACTGAACATGTCACCGGCATAAGGTTTTAGCGCTTGCGATGAAAAATCTGTCCCCGCGCGCTTACGCCCATTTTTCCGAAGCAATTGCGCCGTTTTCGTCGTTGCTGGAAATGCCGCCGCTGTTTGCGCAGCCGATTGAGCAACCTGCGCAGGAACTGACGGGGTCTGGACCATCGAATTCACACGCACTCGATTCGTCAGGATTCGAGCTCCGGATGATAACCCTGCACTGGAGCTGGCCTGAGCTGGTGAATCAAGCTTTGATGGAGATTGTGCTGGTTGGGGAGCAAACTGCCGAACTGCACGATCCGCGTATTCCATCGCAAATTCGTTGTTGCCACCGAAATGAGGTAAAGTCTTGGCAGGTGATGGCGAGACGCTCGACTCGAGCAGTTGCCGAAAAGCTCGATCTCGATCTCTCAAGTAACTTGTTGTTGTGTTGTATGGCGCTGTTACCTTCTTCTTCGTCACGGCCGAATTCTTCACGGTCGGACTGATGGCAGCAATCGGAGCTTTCGTACGGTTGACACTATTGACAGACCCTCCGCCATCACTCTCGTCTTTAGCAACTGCCAGGCTTGATCGGCGCTCCCTATTAACTGACCCGGCAGGTACCAGATTCAGTTCCGATGCGACTCGAGTCTTTTCACGGTTCCAGAGTGCTGCGAGGTCCATGGAGAGCTCGCTCTACGCTCGGTCAGTTGTCGTCGACAACTTATCGAGTTCGACTACTCGCCAATACAGAAAGTGAAAATGGTAACTACCGAGCTATAATAGATATATAATAGATAGATCGGAAAATAACTGTTGATGCAGTATCGGCGCAAAGGAACTGATTATTATGCTTTCACCAACTCACATCAAACGTAGCACTTCGAAGTATGTAGCGCCCTTTGAAGGAATAATAGTCGTAAAGTTAGACAGCCCAACATGTCTTCAGCCGCGATGACATGGTCTTTCCGGCCAGGAAAAACGATACCACAGCTACTCGCCGTGAGAGCGATTGTTGTCGCCGCCAAAAAGACGCATTTGTGTGAACTGGACAGAGCCAGTCATCAAATTGGTTGCCGGTATTCGCATCATTGACATACGCCATACATGTCATCTAGGAATCCGTAGCACCGTCTGCACGGATTTCACAGAATACAAGGCCGATCGCCAAAAAATCCTGTTGCTCCATACTTTTACTTAGAAGTAAGTAGAATACCTGCACAAAATAAAAGACCGATCCACTCATAAAAGCGGCTGGGGGCATCTAATAACGTATTTTGATATTTCCGCTGGGGGCGCTACGGATTCCTAGATGGCATTCATGGCATAATGGCATTGATGCGAATAGATATAATACTGGCAGCCAATTTGAAGGCTGGCTCTGTCCAGTTCGCAAAAATGCGTCTGGGCCACGTTTTGGCGGCGATAACGATCGCTCTCGCGGCAAGTAGTGGTGGGATCGCTTCAGCAGGCACGAGCGGTGTTCGAGTGTCGAGCGATGGGTCAGTAGGGGGCGATGCACGTATATTACTGTCGTTCGAAGCCATTGACCTCATCAAACGCGAGGTCAACAGACCTCACCTCCGCTGAAGAAGAGCGCTTCTCGTTTCATGGAGCAGCAGTTATAACAATGGCAACCGCGCATCGGTCAAGTGACGCCAGTACTGAAGGCTCCGTATGGGGATCAAGCTACGCCAGTACTTCAAACCCTACTGCCAATGGAGACACTACCGAGAAAGGTGGTTTTTGGAAAAGATTCAAGTCCTGGTGGAAGCAGAAGTTCGGGGACGAGCAGTGAAAATGCTGCCAATGCTGCAAACTACTGGGGTGTGTTGCGCTGAGTGCTTTCAAATATCCTTAGCGTGGTACCATATTTTTAGTGGTTTGCTGCAGATGCTATTTTGATGAATGAACTCCAAGACGTTCCAAGACATGATTAGCTTGGTGTCGCCTTGCACAGCCCATTTTTCTTTGCGTACAACTAATCTCAATCCTCAGCAATGAGCCCAGCAATGTCAACAGCGTCGTCTTGGTCTTCGATGCAATCACGAGTCACAACGCCGAGATCGATTTCAAACACGCGTTCAGTGTGGAACAAAGAGGAATTTGAGATAAAGGCGAATGCCAGTCGCTACAGGGTTCTGGACTATGAACAAAAGAAGCGAGAGGTTTGGACCAGCTTCTACAACTTTGCTGGTATGAGTTGTTTCGGCTAACCATCCACTGGTAACAGACTGAGGATGTGGCTCGTATCATAAGCGACTTGGAAGCTCAACGACGATGCCGGTCGGCTACATGTCGAGCAAGATTTTCGTCAAGCAGACGAGAAGCACAGGTCGTGCCAATCCAGAGCGGATCCCCAAGAATGAAAGACAGAGAAAAGCAGGCAAAGTCCTCTCGTCAGAGTAGTGAGCTCCCTAACAAAGAGCTAAACACTTCATCCGAAGCCAAGACACAATCCTTCCAGGATCAGGTTTTGGAAGAACTAAGAAAATTGAAAGAGGCCCAGCGGATCGAGTTTGAAGTTTTTGAGAGGCTTCAGCGCGAGAAAGACGAGGTTGAGCATAAGGCTCGTCTTCTGGAGCAAAAACTCCGAAAACAGCAGATTCAATTATTGAGTAAAGAACTAAATCCAACACGCACCGCAAATGGCTTCCCAAAGACTAATGCGTGGGAGGAAATCGCTGACGAAGACAATAATGCCCATCCCAACGTGAGAGATGGCAACAACTCTGACGAACTATCGAGTGGGGAACCTATTGATGGGGAGAATATTGAGGTATTCGATTGGGAAGACGTAACGGAGTCGCCTCCACCTTACTGCACAATTGCTTCACCTGCGGTACGTATGCTAGTCCCAATGACCTCACCGAAAACCAGAATATTGACATAGACTCGTATTCACTCAAAAAGACGTCACCATTCAAACGCAGTTCAGGCTGGCCTGACTGGACTGGGGATGAGTCCCTTCCACCAGATTCTGCGCCCGAGGGTATGCATTCCCTGAAATAAGCTTTGGGGCCGGGATGAAATTCTAATCAGTGCTTTGACAGATTGCAATTTGCTTGAGCCAACCAAGATACTTCGTCGAAACTCACGTTCTCAAACCAAAACGTTAAGTCCCTCGTCCATCAATTTGCACCGTAACAGTGCCATGCCATCTCATGCTCGACGATTTAGCCGGAGTAGATGCCGTAGTCCTTCAACTACTAGGACGGCCCGCAGTACGCAAAGTAGTCAAGAACTCCGACGATCGTGTGCGTTCTTTGAAGATAAGGCTCGAGCACAAGCTGAGGCGGACCAAAGAGCAAAAGAAGCTGCAGAACGCCTAGAGCGAGCTCGTCGCGCGGCACCACCGCAAAAACTTCTGGAACGGCAAGCACTGGCGAAACAACGGAAGTCCCAACAGTTAAAGGAAATCGAACGGGAGATGAACGCCGAGTTGGCACGTGAAAAACGAGCGAAAGCACGTGACGTACCATTGACAACTTACCTGTCGGCTGATGATGTTGCGGAGGGTGAGCAGAAACGCAAAGAGCGAATACGTCAGCGAGCAGAGGAAATGATGCAAACTGCTGAATTACCACCGAGGATGGCAATGGCTAGCAAGAACGCGCCGTCTGATAGTACCCCTACCGGAGAAGCGGCGTCTGAAGTTGGTAACATGACTGTGAAGTTGAAGAAAAAACTTCGAGCAGCAGCAGAGGCAGAAGTTGAGCGTCTGAAGCGCCGACCAAAGCCTGTTCCGAACTTTGATCAACTTCACTCAAAGTGGGAAGCTGCTCTGAAGAAGCGGAAAGAGCTTGCACGGCGCAACGAAGATGAAGAAGCTGTCCTGGATGATGGCACCGATGCCTCCACAAAGAAGAAGAGTGGAGAATTCTTCACCTCTCGAGCTGCCAAACTTGCCGAACTCCAGGAGAAAAAGGAAGCCCGCAAACAACGACTCCAAGCCAAGGAAGAGGCGATCAAGGAGCAGGCGCGGCGTGCTCAAGAGAAGCTGCTCTCTAAAGCTCGCGCTTCACTTGGCAAGGATGTCGGAAGGCAGCGGAAGCCCACGAAAGCGGAAACACTACGCGTGCAGAAACTGACGGCCGAGATCGCCAAACAGGAAAAGGAAAGACAACGTGAGGAGCGTGAAGCCGACGCTCGAGAGCGACGACGCGAGGAAGCCGCCCGTCGTGTCCGCGCCCAAGTGAAACAATCGGAGAATGTCCGGCGTGACAACTACTCGGGCAGCTTCGTCGACTTGAAGGACCTCGAGGCCGTGTCGAAGGAAAAAGCTCGCGAGCAGCGGAAGCAGTTCAAGGAGGCGATCGCGCGCAACAAAGAGAAGCTGCTGGCGGCGGCAGCAGCTCGGCCCAGCCTCATGGAGAGGTTCACCACCGATGTGAAGCGCGAAGCCCACCGCCGCGCGGCGTTGGAGGCTGTGGTGAAGACCGTGTTCCAGAAGGACCTGTCCGCGCTCAAGGGCGTGCTCACCGACGCCGAGCAGGAGCTCGCGCGCGAGATGGTGGCCGCCGCCGACAGCAACGCCGAGGACAAGGACAGCAGCGACTAGGCAAAGCGCACACAGTCAGTCGGTCAGTCAGTAGAGCGTCCCGCAAGTCCATGTCTGTCTGTATGTATCGTTTCGGTGCGACCTCCGCGTCAGCCGAAGAGCCGCGCACCTGGTCAGCCGATGAGGCTCTTGAGGAAGTCGTAGGTGGCGAACTGCACGCCCATGTTGGGCACGGCCCTCACGAGCGTGGGGGTGAGGCCCCTGTAGAAGACCGTCCAGCCGTGGTTCCGGGCCAGCTTCTTGTAGCAGTCCCAGGCGTTGCAGTACAGGCGGGTGGCGCCGCCCGCGCCCTGCATCTGCAGCCGCCGGCGCACCGTGTCGTTCGGGTACGTGAAGACGGTGGCGAGCACGCCGGCGCCGCCGCCGCACAGGATCTTGCCGGCAAAGTCGGCCTTGCGGTCGACATCCGCAGGCAGCAGCAGCGCTGTGAGCGCGTCGTACGCGCCGAACTTGAGCCCCTCGTACGGCAGCGCGCCGACGAGCGTGGGGCCGACGCCGCGGAAGAGCGCGCGCGCGCCCTCCTCGCGCAGCGTGCGCGCGAGCGCGTGGGCGATGCCGCGGTACGCGCGGCGGCCGCCGACGTGGCTGGCCACGCGCGTGCGGATGAGGTCCAGCGGGTACGTGGCCACGGACGCCGTGAAGCCCGAGAGCGCGCCCGCCGCGAACGAGCCCCAGGCCGGCAGCTGGCCGCGCGCGCGGAAGAGCTCCTTGTACCGGTCGGAGCACGCGAAGAGCACGGCCTTGTGCGGCACCACGCGCACGCACGCGGCCGCGTTGCCGCGCCAGAAGCCGCGCGCGCCCTCGAGCGCCAGGATGCGGCGCGCCGTGCGCCACATGCCCGCGCCCTCGCCCGTCTGGCACACGATCTTCACGCGCTCGAAGGGCGCCACCACCGTCTTGGCCACGATGCCGGCGCCGCCGCCCGCCGCCATCTGCTGGAGCTGCCGCGCGTCCGCCGTCATGGCGGGGGGGGGGGAAGTGATGTGACGTCAGGGCAGGGCGACAGGGGGGGGAGG